>JAMKCH010000465.1:0-40732 GCA_023653785.1 Ophioderma brevispina | reverse complement strand
ACAAGTACAAAAGTGTCCCAAAGAAGTTGTGCAAGCAGATACAGTGAGGATTGCAGATATAACCGCGCCAATACCCCACAAAACCCGACCCCACGATGCAACATCACCACCACACTCCCCATTCCCCAAACACCCAACAACAACCCACACCTCCCCAACCCCCAAAACGACCACACCCCCCCCAACACCCCGCAAAAAACCCACACCTCCCAAAACACCCCAATTCCCCTCCCCAACCACCCCGCAACACCCACAATGCCCCGAACCCCCACCACTCCACAACACCCCGCCAATACCCCACCACCCTCCCACACACCCGCAACACCCCACCCCGCAACACACACCCACCCCCAAGCACACAACCCCTCCCCAACACCCCCCCCCTACCCAACACCCGCAACACAACCCCACACTCCAACACCACCGCAACATCCCACCCCCTCCCCAACAACCACCGCAAAATCCCCCCCCTTCCCACCCCACCGCAAAAACCACACCCCACCCTCCCCAACACCACCGCAAACCCCCACCCCCTCACCAAACACCACCGCAACACCCCACCCCTCCCAACATCCCGCTACACCCACCCTCCCCAACACCCCCTCCCTCACCATAACACAACAAGGCCGCATAAACCCCACCCCTCACACAAACACCCCGCACATCTCCACACCCCATACCCCAACACCCCACCCCACAACACCCACCACCCGCACACCCACCCCCTCCCCAATGCCCCCAACCCCATCCCCAACACCCACCCTCCCCAAACCCCGCAACACCCCACTCCCCTCCCAAAACCCGCACACCCACCCCCTCCACAACACCGCCAACACCCACCCCCTCACCAACCACCCGCCAAAAAACCACCCCTCCCCAACACCTGAACCACAACCCCCTGCAACACAACACCCCCTAACACCCAACCCCCTCCCCCAAAACCCCCCGCCCCAACACCCCACGCCTGTCCCCAAAACCCCGCAATTACCCCCGTCCCACAAAACCCAGCCCCTCCCCAACACCCAGCCCCCTCCGCAGCACTCAACTCCCTACACCAATGCCCTGAACCAACAACCCCAATCCCCAAAAACCCGCAAACCCAGCCCACCTCCCCAACACCCCAGACCACACCCCAAAAACCCCGCCCCCTCTACAAACCCCGCCCCCTCATCCAACACCCCAGCCCCCTCTCAACACCCAGCCCCCTCTCCACCACCCCAGCCCCTCTACAACACCCCAGCCCCTCTCAACACCCCAGCCCCCTCTCCAAACACCCCAGCCCCCTCCCCAACACCCAATCCCTCCCAAACAACACCCAGCCCCCTCCCCAACACCCAATCCCTCTCCCCAAACCACCCCAATCCCTCCCCAACACCCCCCTCCCCAACACCCCTCCCAAACACCCCTCCCCAACACCCCCACCCCTCCAGCACCACACACCACCCCGCACACCACACACCACCCCGCACCACCCACCCTCTCCAACACCCCGCAACACCCGACTCCCCTCCCAAACACCCCGCACACACCCGCCCCGATCCCCAACACCCCACCCGCTCCCAACAAAACAAACCCGCTCCCAACCACCCCACCTGCCCATGTAAGCAGAAATATTGCATATCCAAGGTACTGTTTCAGCTATACAGCAATTACGCATATTTAATTAGGTCAATTGCATCACAACAAATGCCCCCTTAATTGGCACACATGCACTTTGACCTAATTAAGATTGACACAACAGATGAATGCCAAACAAGTCTTTCATGTAGTGAAGAAATTTTGTTGCCTATTGATGATAGCGTTTCAGCGATACAGCAATTATGCCATATTTAAAGTAGCTATGTACATACCTAGGCCGAATATACGTTCTTTCAAATGGAAAAGAAGATGAGCACAATAATAGGCTCTCAGGCAGGGAAGGAATTTTGTTCCGATTTACCGTTTCCAAATTATAGCAATTCGCTGAGTTTTTGCATATTAAGTAGTTCATTTGCATACCTTATTTTGCCCGAAATGAGCCCAAAATCTAATCAGGTCGAGAACTCTTCAGCCCGATTAATTCCACAAAGTTACATCATTATACGCCTTATGGAACTCTTAGATAACTTGTACACAAGCTTTTTGTCTGAAATTATGCAAATTAGACACTTAATTAGCATATTTTACGCCCGCAATGCCATTTGACCCAGTTATGATTCACACAAAAGATGCATGGCATAGTATTCTTTCATGTAGTGAAGGAATTTTGCCTATTCCATGTAATGTTTCAAGAGATACGTAATTAACATACTTAATTAGCTCATTTGCATACCTAAGCCGCATTATATCACACACTTTCAAATTGCAAAAAATGTTTTGATGCGCACCATGAAGGCTTTATGCAGTGAAAGGGAATTTTGTGTATTCGATGTACCTTAAAAATTATAGCCATTACGCTGATATTTGCATATTAACTTAGCTTCATTTGCATACTTAATTTGTCCGAAAACGCACCAAAATCTAATCAGTTCAAGAGGACTTCAGCCCGCTTCTTCCACCAAGTGACATCATTCTACGGCCTACGGACTCCTGAAAACGTGGTACAAGCATTGCGGGAAAATTTCGTAAATTATGAAAAATAGATTTAGCCCAAAATCTATCAGGTCGAGAACCACTAGGCCACGCTCTTCCACCAAGTTACACGTTCGTAGCCCTTACGGGAAAGCCAGAAAATCGTACACAAGAAGGTGAACACGGACGGCGAGCAGACAGGGACAGACAGGACAGACAGACAGGACAGAGGACGGACGGACGGATGGACGACAGTTTTCACTGTCTGTCGTCTGTCTGTCTAAGTCTCTGCCGAACAAATCTCAGGCGAGACAAAAAACCCATTCATGAGCAATTTTTCTGTATCTCACCCAAAGAATCCTATTTTTTGCATGTCCTCTGTAACCGAATTGCCCGAGTTTGAAAGCTCCCACGCCGACACGGATCCTTTCAGATGTGGACACACCTCCACCACCATCCCCATTGCAGACTTTATCTGTGGTAATGTTTCATTCAATTGACCATATGCAATAAACATCACACTGGAAGTTTGCAGGACCATCAATTTCGAAGTTGCACTTCATGCCACAACCCGGGATACCTAGATTTAGGAATTCATGTTTTAGCAAATTTGGGACATTTTGATCAGATTAAAGAAATTGGGCTGTCTACCCAACAAATTTGATAAAGATTTGATCGTGAGAAGCTCTACAGGCAATGGCCAAAGGTTAAAAGAAAAGAGGTGAATTTGCTGATGTAGGTGCACATAGTATCCATTGGTACTAGTTCAAGCCTTGGCTCATGCCCCATGTTCCAAATTATGATTTGCCTATAGATTTGTGTTATGATCAAGGGGAATCAGTGGCTCAAACCAAGTTAGCGTGAGCCAGGTGACCTGGCAACTTTCTTATTCTTAACATGCTCTACATCACCGAATAAGAGGCTGAAATATGAGACCTCGTATTGGCAATCCATTTGAGCCATTTTGGAAAGGTGTTCAACAAGTCAGCTTCTTCTTGTGCCTGATAATCATATACCGATGTCTTTTTTTCAGCTAATAATGTACATAATAATCAACTCTGACCAGGGAAAAATACTGGGCTCATCTCCAACTACCAATTAGTTGACCTAGGCATGGGTGATACATTTTGTTTTCATCCCAACTCATAAATAATCATTAATGATCTTGACAAAAGGTGTGTGAGAATTCTTGCAATCCAACTTGCGGCCATGACCCGAGGGTGTTTTGAACAATCCCACAATGATTGAAAATGTGCCTTTACTCTATGGACGATACACAGGTCAGTACTTAGGATAAAACGTGTTCAAAAAAGTATAAGATCCAAAGAAATTCATGATCATGCTAAACGCTTTGTGGGTAAAATGAGCATAATAGTCAGGGTTTTTGTGTGTTAGAAATAGGACTTGTGATATCACATGACCCTTTGAGGAGAAATTTACCAAATCTGGTGCATTGTGGGATTGACTCAATACACCCTCTGGGTCACACCCCAGACCTCAGTCTGGCAAACAGCCCAAAAAAAAATCGATGGAAGGAAGGTTGTGCCTTTTCTGCACTGCCCATTCGCCAATAACACCATCGGAGGCAACATGAAACTGCATGCACAACCTCCCTACCCTGAGCATCACACTTAATTGCGTGTCATTTTGCAAGGCATATTTCAATCAGATTAAAATTTTTGTATCAATCATGTTATCAAAAATGAATCAGTATTACCACATTCCTCATTCTTTCAACAGCATGAGCCTACAAATAATGGTACAACTCCAATTCCACAGTCCCTGACTTTTCAGTCTTGCTAAGTGGTTGAGGATGAACCTAACCAGGTTGCAGTTTGCTCCTCGCTCCAATCCATACATAGAACATACAGGTCAGTGGCGTAGTAAGGTGGGGGCAAAGGGGAGATGCCCCTCTGAAAAAAATCTTGAGGGAAATTGGGGAAATAAAACACTGATATTAAATCGCCCTTTCGGATTCTTGTGCCCTGCGGACCAGGAAAATTTTTGCTGTGATAGAGACATTGTTGCATTGATATTCAAAAGTATCCCCGGTTCTTCCAGCTAGAGCTGAGAGCCCACAAAATAGAATCTAGTTTTAAAGGAGTTTCTTTGGTTGGATTAAGGCGGCTATCACCACACACATTTGTCATCATAATCTATATGGAAATTAAATAACACACAAATCGGAATACACCTAATTAGTATGTATATAGTACATTAGACTGAATCATAGACATATTTACACACAATTTTTTCTGTACTCTACAGATGGAGAGATAATGCCATACTTGATGAAATATGAGCATTAAATCTCAGAAAAAGTCATGATTGTAGTACCGATTTGAGTTGAAATGAAATGTTCAGCAGTGGACTAGAGGATTTTAGCAAGCATACACTGTTTGCATGTCTTGGTCACAACTCCCACCTGTCTGCTTATCTAAAGGGGGATGACCCGATTTAAGTCTATAAATTTTCATCTGATAGAATGGCCCTTCACCCGAAAACCGCACATCTGTAAAAGTTTCGCACCGGTATATTTCAACCGTTAGCCTTGAAAGTCACACAAGTACTCAGTCGCTTCATGGTGGTTTGTTGCAAATATGTCCAGAGTAAACTCGTCAGGAATCCACTAATTGAAGGTCCATGAACAATATTTGGTAAAAAAAAAAAAAAAAAAAAAAAAAAAAAAAATGCTGAAATGGCCACACCCCTTGTTGGGGGGGTCACACCATTTTTGAGGACGGTAATACCGACTGTATCTACAGAACTGTTGGACCTAGGAGGTTGCGAGGCCACTCAAAATGTGCAGAATGGCCACCTTATGGGGGAGTCAGTAAGTACACTATTATACCAAAAGTCAAAGGTTTTGAGACTTAAATTCACAACTCATGATCCGTTATGACATTTGTATGAGCAATACACTGTGATAACATCCTTCCAAATGCCGGTTGTCGCCTAATTACCCAATTTCGCTCAAGGTCACACATTTTGACGCCAGCCATTTGAGAACGGAACGGAATATAATTTTTCTATTTGTGACCAACCCTTAGTTACCCCAAAAATAACCCTGAGGAGAGTTAGAGCAAACTCAAGGTGTATGGTGAACTCCTTCCGTTTGGCATAAAAACCTTATGAATTCATTTGTAATTGTATAGTGCGCAACATGCGAAATCGGTTTGACATTATGCTCAACAACCCTTTGACTTTTGGATATAATTATATATACTGCCCCCATTAAGGTGGCCATTCCGTCACATTTTGAGTGTGTTTTTTTTAATTTTGCACATTTTGATACTTTAGATACAGTCAGTATTACTTCGCTCAAAAAGGGCGTAACCCCCCCCCCCTACAACAAGGGGTGGCCATGTGCAGCATTTTTCGCGTAAGTGGGAATTGTGTTACCAACCAAATAGTGTTCCTGGCCCTTCAATTAGTGAATTCCTTAAGAGTTTAGCTCTGGACATACAGGGTGTCCCAGAATGTATTAGTACCCATCGATACCAACAATGTTTTAATTTTTCCATAGAAAATCAATAACATTAGGTAAGCTTGTTTAATATCCAACTTCAGTATACTGTAGCCTTTCATAAGAATTTTGAATCGTGAAATTCGGACTAACCAAAGTGAAATACACTCAATTGTGTTGAGGTGATGATGTCATCCTTTGGGCTAAGTGAAAAAAAGTATGGGTAATTTTACCCTCTTCCTGGCAAGCTTTTTACCAAATAATGCTTTCTCCCTTGGGGAATTCGTTATTAAACACTCAAAGACGTGTGATTGTGGTAACCAATAGAGAGGCTGTGTCTCCTTTTACCTTCGATACCAAAATGAGTTACTACTAATATCCCCAGTACGACGTCAAAATGATGTAATAAACCTCGCTAGGGGGAACCAGTAAAGCTCAGTGGTGGCCACCCAAGCATTAGGCCTATTCTCTTTTGGTACTTTTCTGCACTAAAACCCTCTGTATGTATATAAAAGCTGTCCTTTGTGCCATGCTTTAGAGCCAAAACCAGCTTTTAAAAAATCTGATAGTCATAATTTTTGGGCAAAATTGAATTTGATCGCCTATTGTGTACTTGTGTTTTCTGAAATGACAATTAGTTGCTGCCTAATGGTCTATTATGACGTCACTGTGATCGCCATAAAGCGGCATGGATGGTACTGTATCTTGGTATCAAGGGCAAGAGAGAATATCCATAGCTATCTATGGTAACAAAATCAAAAGTATCACGTGCTTAATAAGAGATTTCCAAAAGAGGATAATGTGATGCAAAAAAGGCTTGGTAAGTCGAGGGATAACAACCCATGCATTTTTTTTCCACTTTGCCCAAAGGATGAATCAGCACCTCTAACACAACTGAGTGTATTCATTTTGGTTAGTCGAGATTTTCACAATTCAAATTCTTATGAAAGGTACAGTTATAATGAAGTTGGACATTTAAACCAAGTTACCTAATGGTTATTGATTTTGCATGAAAAAAATAAAACAGTTTGGCGGAGCGATGGGTTACTACATCATTCTGGGACACCATGTATATTGCATCAAAACCACCACAAGAGCAAAATCTTCGCTTGGAAACAGCAATTGCAGCTGCTGTTGGACAACTATTTGAAATGCGTAGTCATTAATATACGCACTGAAAGTGCAAATACTTCATGCATGTCAATATTTTCTACAGCCAAACAGCTGTGTCCTAGTTTGTGAAATCCATTTTCATTAAAAAAATTCCAAATTGTCAGAAAAAAAGTACTGAAAATGCAATGGAACATCTTTTTTCAATATATATTCCAGTATTAAAAGTGCTTGTCAGCTGCAATACAACGGAGCAGAGCCCTAAATGTATTTACAGTTTTCTACATCACGCCTTCCTTTCTTATTTCCTTTGCTTGTCATGCTAGTTTTGGTTTCCTAAATTGTCTGATCTTCAGCTTTCATTCTAGACAGCTTGATTAGACACAGTCTTCAAAAACATGACTGGAAATGTACTCTGACTACGATTTGTGAACTAAAAATGTTGGTTTAAAAATGCTGTCAGTTACAATTTTGTTTTTTTTAAAAGAACAAGAAACTACAACAAAAAAGTATACCCAACATTTGTTCATACAAACTAAAATGTATCAGAAGTGACGCAAAGACGCCAAGGGAGTCAGTGGGGTGGCAGAAAATTCCCTGAGTAGAGCCTTGACACAACCCCCTTCCCCCTCCCCTCCCAAAATCAAATTGCCCAATTTTATAATATAATGATTCCACCTCATAAATTTACTTTAACCCCTCACCCATACCACCAGAAAAAAATTCTGGTGCTCATGGCACCACCAAGAACTGTACCTATTTAACACAAAACCACTAAGGTGCTCCAATCACAAAATGTACCTTCTAAAAGGAGCACAAAAATGAGGCATTTAAAAAAATATTATAGACAACTGGCATGGCAATTATGTATTATCTCCCCTTGCCCACTACCAAATTCCCCTATTCACTCCTATCTGAAGAATACCATATCCTCACCTAAACCTCCAAAATGAAATTCTTTCGGGCGATAAGAAATTAAAGGTTTACCAAACTTGTTAGTAGAAAGGTATCTTTATTTTGAAATAATAGTAACCATCATCCTTGTTGCAACATTACCGGGGTGTGAATGACATTTTGTAACTTGGTGTGAATAACTCGCTTTTACAAATGTGCAGCCATCTGCATCTTCTCAAACAACTCGCATGCTAAAAGCGCTAGTTGACATTTCGTCTTTTCTTTCTACCTTTAATTAGTAAGTTTTAACATGCACAATGATTGTTTTTTCACTGCAAATTTATACAAGATTGGCAGTCAGATGCAGCTTGGAATAAAGTTAGAAATTAAATTTATCACTGTTTCAAAAATAAACACTGGTTTCAAGATCCAAGCATGTGCTGTTCTTGAGATATTGTATGACCTTAAAATGAGGTCAAAGGTTATTCCCCTGCAATGCCACATCTGTTTCCAGCCTATCTTCCAGAAGGGAGTGAAGAAATGACGGAGGAGGGGAAGAAGAAAAGTCACAGATTCAGGTCGGTCTCAGTCCCATGACCGGGGATACCATGCTACGATGGTGTCACTGGCACAGCCAGCGATTTCGTGCCCATATGTGTCTTCCTTTGATGCATCGCTGCATATCCGGGACTTAGTGGTGTGGGATTTTGCGAGATTCAGAGGTCTTAGGTTAAAGTTAATGAAAACTCAGTTAAAGGTGTAAAGCTTTCCATCAAAAATATCCCCATCTGAAAGGATTAAGCTGAGAAATGTTTCTTTGGCAAAAAAAATTGAATTTAAAATACGAAATTCAGCCTATGCTTTAGATTGAAATATAAGCAAATCAATATCACCTTTTTTCTCTCTTTTAAGATATTTCAAAAGCCAAATACAAGGTAAGAAGCCTATTGAGTGTCTAATCTATATGAAATTACTATTATGACACAATGTTTGGTTGCCTCAAAAATCTCTCGTTGCACCTTTAAAGGAGAGAGCAGTGAAGGGAAGCAGCCAAATATTTTACAGTTGCTTGCTCTCGAGGTGTTTTTCGATGATGCAGTCCAGGAAACACTGGATTGGATATCAGGAAATACAGCCTTTGGGGATGCCATGTCCTTGCAGTCATCATTAGATTTCAAAAGATGAATGCTATTGCATCCTAATTAAGTGCAAATTATATGCTCAAGAACAACTACTATAATTGGCAAATTAATAAAATGATGTACTTGGCATTTTATAGAAATAAACATTTATTTTATGGACTTTGATTTGATTCTGAAGTTATAAATTACAACTCAGAGAATGCAACGAGCCTCATTTGCTCACAATAAGTGAAAATAGGTAGAGCTGACCGAGAAGCAAAGAAATATGGTAATCTTTGCATTCTTCTCAGGCATTTAGTGTAAATTAAAACACGATCAGTGATTGAAAAATATTTCAATTTGCAGAATAGCTTCAAAGTGGAAGGATAAGTTCTGTAGAATTCTCATATAGTTTACCTTTTCTTTCCATCTGTGAAATTGACAGAAAAGAAGAAAAAACGGCAGTGTTCCAGATACGATTCCCATTCAATTAGTGTTGTAGTAAGTGTCCCGTTCGGACAGTAATCTAAATATCCTATTCTGTCCTTATTAGGTTGCTTCTTCTGGCTTATCATTTGTAGGGTTGTTCGGGATACCTGTAACTTGTTGCATACTGCAAAAATCTGATTTTTCGTTTTTTTTATTTCCTGATTAGCAAATCACTGATAGTGTCTTTAAGGAAGTAAGTCATGGCAAAATTGAAATTTTTGGTTGAGTTTTGTAAATGTTGAGCTATACCCAAAACATGAATGATGTACCACTGGGGTTGAAGAACTTGAGCATCGCTGACATCATCTCTTAACAGGAACTACTTAAGAAGTGGTCCACAGATGCACCCTTCTTTTCTCAAGAAGAACTTAGCATGCCCATGATTACCACTGATTAAATAAAAATACAAAGCTAAAAATTTGACAAAAAGATAATGAAGTGAAGTCACCTTTTTGGAATAGAGCCAAAAAGTGGGCAATTTTACCCATATTTTAGGGGAGTTACAAAACTGTTGGGCTGCACATGAATCTAATAATTTAATCTTAAAGGGGCAGGAGGAGATTTTTTGAGGATATAAATTTCCCTTAATTTGCACTTGATCAGTTGTACATAACAAGAACATTTTGAAGGTTTACTGGACAAACAAGTAGAAAAGGAAAACCAAAAAACTTAAGTCTTGAACTTGCCTGCTATCGTAATCATCCCCATAGAAAAAAATCAAATTAATTTTTTTGTCGTGCATGACAGAAAATACTAAATCATCATCTTAATGATTTTATTACATAACAACGGTGTATTAAGCTTATTCACTTCAGGTGTGATCTAATACATAAGTAAGCATTCCAGGTATGCACAAAAAATGGGTTAAAAAAAAATTGGGGGCACTTCTTTCTAGAAATGTCCTTTTGTCTTTTAAATAAAATTTGGGGTCAAATATCTTAGCTGACAAAAAGATGATTACATAAGACCCTACATGAATTATCAAGGAACAGTTTTAACCAAAGTCGTAATAGTCCTTATGCAGTCCAAGTGACATTTCAATGGCATTTACACCACTGAAGATGCCTACTTTTTGGCAATATTCCGACAAAATTGTCACTTAAAGGTGCATGTTCGATTGTCTTTGGGACCCCCATGATTTACCAGAAGTAGTATGGATTTTGAGATAGATGAAAGGCCAATTTTTTCTCATGTAGTCCCGAAATTTGAGCCTTCAATCCATTTCATCCAAGATAAAACAAAAAAGCGCTGTTTTAGTGGGTTAACCATCAGTATTGAATAGGGGCTTTGCAATATGCATTATTGCTTCTACCATCAGACCGCAAGTTGTTCCCACGGTACTTGAGGTGGAGTATGCCTGGCTCTCATATCAAGTAGGACACATAGACTAAATCTGAACTAGCACCTTTAAAATGTCAGTGACATCCCCAGATAGAACTCATATAGATTAGGATCCAGTGCATTCCTATTTCCCACATGCTATCTCTTTTAAGTATTTTCTATTTATTCCAAGAATTTAGAACAATATTTTTTTTTGGAATGGCGTACACATTAACATGTGCTTGTTTGTGACCACAACTCAAAGACTTCAAAGGCTGTTGGAAAAATAAAAGCCAACATTTTCCTTGAAGATTCAGACCACGCCACACTCCGGGCTTTCCCTGACAATCTACTAGGAAAAATTCCGTGGGTTGAAAGCCCTTTGTCCTGAAAACAGTCACAGCTCGAAAATCACAACACACGTGATGTCTGATCCATTTCAGACAATCAAATCTGGAGTAGAGGTGCCTGGAGCTATTATTTAACACTTCAACGCAATGGCGATGCAAATTGTAAGAGATCTTCCTTGCGGCATCGCTCGGTTTACCCAAGTCCAAGCAGCACGCGATTCACAGTACAGTGTAATCAAGCTGCCTAAACTGATTTGCGCACAATTTACTTCCAATGAATGCCGAGTGAGCGTTGTATCTAGTTTGATTTTGTACCTTAGAGTCTGCTGCATGCCGGTGTCTTGTGAATATGTACACAATGCATTCACTCCACAGGGCCAAAAAAATTGAAATGGTATTGAGCCAAGAAAAAATATGTTAGTCAGTTTTTATCACAGGTAATTTACAGACGTCATTACTGTACAACCCTTATTTTTGCTGTAAGAAAGTTTCCAAATTTTAACAGTAATGCCTGTCCTAAGTCTTCACAAATCGGAAACATTGCTTCCACAAACTAAGTTGTTTCTCATAAGTTTCTAATTTCAATATGGTTTGTCAGAAAACAAAACTATAACAATTAAACATAAAAAGTAATAGCTATTTAATCAAGTCTTAACATAAACAATCATCCATTTTAACCAATTTAGTTAATTATTTTTTTAAAAAATGAAAAACTCCAAATTATGACTGGATTAATAAGTCATCACATCATACACATGATGTACGACCAGGATAATACGAAGTAAGCTATCTACCTAAGATAACCTACTTTCCCTATTTTCAAACTTCGCTACAAAACATACCATTGAAGTCTTTTAGCCAATTAGAGTATTATAGTTTAATTCAGCACTAAAAAGACAAGAACTTTTTGTCTCCTTTGATTTTTTATATTTTGCTTAACTACAAACCAAACAAATCCTACTTGTATGAGACACTTATATGAATGCACATGTCCTAAAGTTTTTACATTTTGTGAAATTGCAAATTCAGGCTTTACACTTTCTCATATTATTTTCACTGTTTATTACCATAAGGGAAGTCAAAAATATTAATATGTGTGCACTGTTGCAGAGCCGGGAGGGCATCACAGCAAGCACAGGGCGCTTGCACCGACGAAGGGGGACCCTGGGGGAGGTCACAGGGTTGTCAGAAAAGCCGGGACACCAATTTGATTTTTTTTCTCAAAAATTACACAAATTAAAAAAATCTTACTAGTAGATGTTCTGCTGTCAAAAAATCTTGGAAAGTTTACTGAACTACGATTCTTGCTATGCCTTCATCAATGCCATTGGGAATGCGAGAGTGCGTGAACTGACCAGGCACTCAGTATGTGGCAGTATGATCGGGAAGCTCAAGACTGCAATCCCGGTGATGTCCCTTTGTAACGTCCATACGCATTTTTTGTGTTATATCTTGTTATTTAACTGGAGTTTTCTGAATTATCCTAATAATCATATGAGCTGCACTAAGACCTAAATCTAAATATCACTAGGAATAGTAGGTGTTGCAAATTCAACACGTATAACATCCATGACGTTTCCATAAATGTAACATCCATGACACTCATTTTGATATTTTCTATACTATGGTAAGGTGTTATCCTTTACTTGTATTTCAAAGTTAGATACCTATGTGGCTGTGGTTTCATTATTAAACAGGAACCATGAGGTTGAGATTGAAAACTTCAAAGAGCTTTTGTAATGAATGTCGTCCAAAAAAATGCTTGTCCATTTGCGTAACGTCCTTGACATTCACTTCTAAAGCTCATTTCTTTTTAATCAATTGGGGTTCCCTAGAAATTTCATGCTCATGTTAAACATTAGACTGTCCACTAACATTACCACAAGCAAAATTAACATCCCAAACATTCTGGTTTATTGGAATACCTTTTGAATACAGGAGGTGTGATCAAAATGCAACGTGACGGTGGAATTGCCCACCAGAAAATATAGAATAAAATGTTTGAAACATGCGCAGAAGTTTATGTGAAATTATATTCTGAACTGATTTGTTCATTAAATTGTCCCAATGTAGCATTTTCCATTCAAAGTTTTACCCGGGCACACTTTGTGCATTTTGTCTTGAACCAGAAGTGTTGCCAAAATAGGCGTGGCTAAGGTCAAAGGTTGAACAATGCAGACAATGCTGCTGTCAGTAATGCTATATAATCCCTGATTGGCTAATTATATATTAATTTATGTCCAATATTGTTTATTGATAAACTTTGAAGGCATTGCTTCAAGTTACTCAAAAATACTGGGGAAAATATGATTTTGTTGTGTGCAGAACCTTTATGTGAACCCACTTTTGGTTCATGCAAGTGTAAACCCATGCTCTTTATTAATAACCCATGCTTCTTACTAAAATATGCATTGTAGTTGGACAATTTTTATGGGGAATTTCACTGACTTGTTTACCCCATGATTTGAAGCGCGGGCTTATAACTTTGGCCAAAAAGTGAGTTAAGCCCTTCTGTTTGTGAACCCTCAATTTATAGGTTATTTTGTGGCATTTAAAAAGCAGGAACACTCTGTAATGTTTTACTTTGGAATCCTACTTCGAGCTAAAATGTACTCGGCTTCCGGTGAAGTCCCGAAGGGTATGTACAGTGCCTGGGCTTGCCACACAATGCTGTGCTTACAGAAGAGATATTTATAGCCTTTTAGATTAATTTTTCACTGAAAATGAGAGAAAATTTTCCGTAGATGCTTGCTGTGATGCATTTACACAATCAACAATTTCCATCTTAAAAGATAGAATTATGTGTTTCTCAGCTTGCACGCTTGCTATATTAGGAGAACATACAATATACACTTGCTAACTAATATAGGTAAAAAACCTCAAATTTTTATGCAATTTATTGTTAAAACCAATTTTTCCTGAATTTTGCAGATCTCGGTGGGGGTCCCCACCCCCGCCACCCCCTGGCGCCGCCCCTGCCTTCAACCAGACAAAAATCAGCTTCTGAAATGCAATTGTCTGGTTAACTTCCTTGTAAAACAAATTCAAACTGACTTTTTTTTAATTGAATTGCAAGGAATTTCTAAAAATGCTTTCAACAAAGCATGCATCCATCAGGAAAACGATGGTAAATTGAAGAAAATATTGATTAAAGGGTGATGGCCCGTTTTATGTCTATAAATTTTTCATCTTGATAGAATGGCCTACACCCCAAAACCCATCTGTGAAGTTTTGCGCCAACATTTCAATCCGTTTTGAAGTGAGAGCTAAAAACGTGACTTTGTAATCCCCATAGAGTACTGGGTAAAATTAATATTGGGACATGTTTTCACTCATAACATCCCAACCAAACATCCTTTAGCCCTAAGATTTCACAGGGTAAATGAGAAAAATAGTAGCTTTCTTCGGATACCAACATTTTGACCCCTTCCGGTAAAATCTGGGGTCCCTGGGGACAAGGCTATTAGCAATCGGATCATGGACCTTTAAATACACAAAAGCATATCAACAGAATAGTTTTAAAGCGCAAAAATTTGCTATTTCAAGCGTGATATTGACATAATATTTTGACTCCAATCAGTGTCTATACTGATGGGATGTGGCTCCAGTTAATCACCAAGAATAGACAGAAATCATGATTTATTGAAATTAACAGACAACACCAACTCCATCTAAATGCTCTATGCTATGAATAGATTCTTGATGTCAATAAAATACAGAATCAAAGTGAACTTGTGAAGGGGTTTAGACTCTTAGAAATATATTAAAAATACTTCATGCAACTTGATAAACACAAAAAAGCTATACATACAAGCATTTTCTGTAATCCCCACAGAAGATACTATGAGCTATTGGGTGATGTGATCAGAAGACACAATTTGAAGTAGTTCTGGTTTAATTAACCCTTATCAGTCTGAACAGGGGCGGCACCAGGGTTAGCCTTGTTCAAGGCTGTCTGCTAAGAACCGACAGAACTTGCTAATTTTTTTATTGACATTTATTCTCAATTATTTTGAACATTGTGTTTGCAGGTTTGAAATCGGTGCTTTAGCATTGAAGGGGCTACCCTGTCTGGAGAAAGATTCAATAAAAAAAATAAATTGGTATACTCCTTGGTGGTCTGTTGTGCACACTGGATCTCGGAGCCTGCTAGTCTGGGTATAAAACCACAAATACCTAATGTGGTCAGGTGCAGTGGCTATGCTACTCCGGGCGACAGCCTTGTTCTACTGCTTTATGGTTTTAATCTTCCCTGTATAAAACTCATATCATTTTTTCTTTTGCAAATGCAGAAAAAAAGCTTACAGATAGAACAAGGCCCTCTGCCTGAGAGGAATTTATTGAACTTACTATTGGAAGGCTGCAAGCATGGAACATAGACCAGGTGGAATTAGAGCCATCAAATTAGGTGCTTGAAAATGAATTTTTGCCATGGTATTGCTATTTCTTTAGTTTTAGGGAGGGAGAATATGCTCCACTCCTCGCATGATTTCTGCCTAATATGATCTGTGACATTATTTGTATCAGACGTGTGAACCAGTGAATGAAGTTGGTAGAGCGCCTTGAACAAGGCTACGCCAGGGTAAAATCATAGGAAGGACGAAACATCATGGGAGACAAAACATCACAAGATTAACTCATACAGGTTAAAAAACCCTAATTTTATGCAATTTATTTCTTAAAACCCTTGTTTTTCCTGAATTTTAAAACTGAGGGGGGCGGCCACTGCATATGTATAGGTTTAAGGGGGACCAGGGGTCAATTTTATATTGAGCAAGAATTTCTGAGTTTTCTTAATTTCTGAATTCTCACTACTTTCAGCCCTATTTTACTTTTTATTTGGCGAAAATAGGATATTTTGTTCCGATGCTACAATTGATCAAAGTAGATTGTACTACGCAAGCAAATACTATTTCTTTTTTTTTTTATTACTACTCTTTATCTTAAGAAAATGCCAAAAAAAATTAATTTTGGCTAATTATGTTGATTTCCAGATATTTTTTTATTTATAATTTTATTTTTACACAATTAAAATTGCAACGAGAGATTTGGAAGCACCCAAATATTGTGTCATGTGAATCGTTAGAGATGAGACATGGTTAAATTAACAGTTCTGATCACAAACTTGCATTTTAAGAATGCTTTATCTCAAACGATTCACATGATTTCCTGTACAAAAATCTCCATTGGAAGCAATGCATTGTGGGAAGCTACTTATATCGTCTCTTCATTCTATCAGAGGAGAGTCTCCAGCTGATTTTAACATGAATACAGCAATTATTTTAATAAGATATTCCAAAAATATCAAACAATGGTCACCCAAGTACATAGAAGAGATTTATTATTTTTCTCCTGCCTTACAGCCAATTATTTCCTTTGTATTAAAGGTCCATGGCCCGATCGCTAATAGCCTCGTCCCCAGGGACCCCAGATTTTACCGGAAGTGGTCGATTTTTTATATCAGAAGAAAACTACTATTTTTCTCATTTACCCTGTGAAATCTTAGGGCTAAATGATTTTTGGTTTGGATGTTATGAGCGAAAATATGCCCCATTTTGGTCGACCAATATTAATTTTACAGAGTACTCTATAGGGGATTATAAAATAGTGTTTTTAGCTCTCACATCAAAATGGATTGAAATATCGGCGCGAAACTTTACAGATGGGTTTGGGGTGAAGGCATTTCTATCCAGATGAAAACTTTATATACTTAAATCGGACCATCCCCCTTTAATTTTTAATAAAAGATTTTGTCCATTTCATGAAAATTTATAGTTGTCAATAGTGTAAGGTCTTGTCCATTCATGAAAAATTCATAAAGTGATTATCATGCTGTTTGGATCATACAGTTTGCTCTTGTTTTGGTATCTTTCCCGCCTGCTGATATCCATCTAATTGCATGACTGATGACCTGTTAATACTGTAATACAGATTTATGGTTTTAAAGTAATAAGAGAAACAACCACTTAAAGGGGCATTAGAGATTTTGGGAAGGATGCCTTAAGCTTCTGTGTAGTGCAATACTGCTGTGCAACTTAGCAGGGTGTACCGCCCAACACTGCACAATACACAAAAATATTGGGCAAAAAAACAAAAAAACCGAAAATTAAAAATTTTTAATAAATGATTTTTTTGTCAGTCCGCTTCTCTGCATAACAATAAGAAATATTGGATGGCTTTTATTAGGGGGGGATGATAATTATATTAGATGGTTTGAAGTTGATAACAGAAAATAGCACCCGATCATCAGATCAAATATCGGGCGAGTCATTTTCTTGGCAAAAGGGTGATATTTTCTGTTATCAAAAAGGCACCCAATATTATCAATATATTAATACGGTGGTCTGTCATGGTGGTCTGTCTGACAAGTCTCTGTACTCGGAGAACGAGGGTCGCCTGTTCCTGAAACTTGGTGGGTGGGTGGATGACCCTTGACTCTCCAAAGAGTGAGTTTGTATTGGTTAGTGGATCAAAGGTCACCAGGGGTCATTCAGGTCAAAAGAGGTCAAATGGGGTAACATTGGTGTATGGACATGAAACTTGGTGGGTTGATTGTTGATGCTGCATCATTCAAGCCAGTGATACGAAACAAAGGTATCGCGAAAACCGGGAACCGCCTAGTTATTATTATTATGCAAGAAAATGTTCTAAAATGAGTCTAAAACTTTAAAAAATAGGGACAGCAGTCCCAAATATGTCAAAGGCCATAAGTAACCCTAAATGACCTTTGACGTCATCTATGACCGCACATAGAACCTCAGTTCCAATGTATAAGCATACACAAATATGAACTTGAGGATCCATCCCTGTACTACAATGCTAAACAACATTTTAAAACAAAAGTATAGCATTAATCAAAAGTGTATCCAAAGTTTACAACGACACACACACAGGACTGACACACAAATCAAGCTGCCATAAGCTCTTTCCTGTCGGATGACCATAAAACCAATATTTTGGAAATGGTGCAGTTTGGGCCAGTTTGCACTAGTATTACAGTGGCAGTGTTGCACCACATGGAAGCTGATTTTGCATAATAACAGAAAATATTGTCCTTGCCAAGAAAATAGCAGGCTCGTCTTTGACTCTAGGCTTGCAATTTTTTTCCATTCTCAACTTCAAGCCTTCCAAAATTAGACAAATATTTGTTGGTGTCTTTGATGTTGCTGTACACACTTTCTTTTGTAATTAGCCCTTTTTTGTCAAGACAAATGTATGGATAGCAGGTAATGCGATTAGTGGATCAATCACTTTTCTGAATCACCAAAAAAGTGTCAATGGAGGGATGGACAAAATATATGAATCAGAAAACAGATTCAACTTCATACTAGGTCCATAGAAGTACCATATGAAGAAACAATAATTTTTTAATATATTTGCATAATCAATTAGGTCATTCGCAATATTAAGTACTATGAAATCAGATTTTCACAAAAAATATATCTGACAAAAAACAGAAATGTCAAGAAAGTTCAGAAGGTTGTCAAATTAAAGCTTGCCGGGGACCAGGATTTGCCTTGCTTCGTGTCCTACAGGGGGCAGACCTGAGAGTGGGTTTTGAAAAAAATTGAGATAATTTGTCCACATTCCCTGCAGTTGAAAAAGATGAAAATGAAAGGAAGCAGAATTCTTGACTCTTTGAAAGCATGAAAAAGTGAAATCAGCATAAATGCTGACTGCACAGGTCTAACGGGTAAGTTGGGATATCACATATATTAAATGATAACAAACTGAACAAATTCAGTTTCAAAATTTTTGTATGAGAAGTCACCAAACCCTAGGTGCATTTTTTTTTAAACCAACATTTTCACAAAAAATTGAAATTGTAGAAATCGCACATTAAAGTTAGATTCTATAACCATATAAACTATAAAATATTGACTATAAAACCTGCAAACATTTAATAAAATGTTAAAGGGGGATGACCCGAATTAAGATAAAGTTTTCATCTTGCTAGAATGACATTCACCCCAAACCCAAAATCTGTAAAGTTTTGCGCCGATATTTTGCATGTTTTGATGTCAGAGCTAAAACCATGATTTTGTAATCCCCATACAGTACTGTGGAAAATTAATAGTGGTCGAACATAATGGGGTACATTTCCGCTCATAACATCAAAACAAAACCACTTTCTCCCCAAGATTTCACAAGGTAAATGAGAAAAATAGCTTTCTTTTGTTACCAAAACTTTGACCGCTTCCGGTTAAATTTGGGGTTCTGGGGACAAGGTTATTAGCGATCGGACCATGGCCCTTTAATTTTCATCCTTGACAAAATGTTAATTTTTATTCTAGAAAATGCAGAAGTAGAATTTAGACTTATTAACAAGATTAATCATACTAAAAGGATTTTCCCCTAAGGCAGAATCTCATGAATAATTGAATTAAAAATGTCTGTCAGTCTTAATGATTGATGCTCCTCTATTTTCTCCTTCCTAATTTGGACACGAAAAATGAATGAAAGAAAAAAATTTGCCCAGCAAATAAATCTTTCGGCTAAAGTGGCCTTGTATTGTGTCAATGTCATCCGAGTAGCCACGGTCTTGGTAAATTGAGATTTCGGAAGTATCTGCAAACACTGTACGCACACGCACCGTGTCCCTCGACGTGCCAAATCCCTACGATGCAACACGTGAAAGCCTGTGATCAAGATAAACATCGCTAAGCCAAGTCTCTGAGGATCGTGCGAGGAAAAAATGCAAGAAACCTTGAGAAAGCCCATGCTTCTTTGTAAGATTTTTATTTTTAGGTAAAGCTTGGAGATCAGACAAAGATTTGGGTTCCATTTCGGTGCTATTTGAGTTTCATGGTGCAAAACCAGTAAACTGCACACACTTCGTATGACAAACCTGGCTACGCTCATGGTACATTTTAACCCATGACAAAGACATACTTTGAAGATGATGATTTTCTTCTCTAAATCTCTTTCCCTGTCTTACCATGTGGGTCATTCACAAAACTGGGACTCAAAGTGTGATATTTGATGGAATTTCCAGATTTGTATCAAAGAGCGATCCTTTTTGCGTACACATTATTAATAACTTTCATTCTGTGGTTTGAAGGAAATTTGGAGAGCTTCAAAAATAATTAGATTGTTTATGTGGAAAGTTGACCAAATTCATGTTCATGATGTAACAGTAAACCACACCTATAGAGGTTACTTTTTAAAAAATATAGCACTTGTGATATAAATCAAGCTTTAATTTAAGTCAAGCTCACAATTCAAATCTGACATAACATTCATTAGAGAAATAGTGTACCAAAAACATGGTTTTGTTGTTTTGTACATAGAAAATGTGTCACGATGCAACAAACTGCCACACCGGGGAACACATTGTACATCGTGAAAGCAGCTGAGTACCTTATACTGTAAACATTTAAAGCAAATTTTTAAGTTTTGGAGAATTATTTTGAACCCAAAATGTGTTCAGTTATTAAATATAAGTCAAATTAAGCTACCATTTATACATATGTAAAATTAAGTAGCAAAGAGGTTAACAATTATGTACGTAACAGGGGACACCGAGGTCCAACTCGCGAAAATGACAGATACAATGGGTGTTATCACAAACGAAAGCGCATGCAGTTGTTCTGGTCCAATGGTTTGGGACCCCCGTGAAATAGTGGTTTTAAAGGATGACACCCCCTCAGAGATTCCCGGTGACCGCGCCCCCCGCGCCCTCCACTACCTTCACAAACAAATTGTGTTTTTTGCATATACATAATGCTTGTTTGTCCATATAATAATCACTGTGTTAAAATAACTAAGCTCAAATCGAAGTCCTTCATATAGAAATTCGCAACTTGTTTAAAATTTCCGGATCCGGATTTTGTTATACACGGTATCCTATGCACTGTTATACTGACATAAATGTGTTTACGCATGAAAACGAAAAATACGATACATCTCAAATTGGAATTGAGCAAGTTTAGGTGGGTATCTTTAGTTCTAGTTGACTATTTTTAAGTGTACACAAAAAATATATATTTCGAAATCTCTGAGTCAGACTTTAAATTGAAGGGTGTGATTGTAGGTGAGCATATTAAAGGTGCAACCAGAGATTTCACATATCAGGTGTCTCTAAAAAAAAAAAATTGAAAGCTGATTTCTGCACTGATGTAAAGCTTTACATCTAAAAATCCGCTTGAAATGATTCAGCTGAGAACTATTTCTTTGATACAAAAATGTGAAATTTGCAAATTTCGCAATTGGAGCACATACTAATGCTTGTGTTAAAGGTGCAGCAAGAGATTTCGGGACACCCATTATGTGCCATACATAATGATTTTATATCTAGATAAACCCCTCAATAGATTTCTTACCTGTCTTTGGCTGCAGAAATGCCTTGAAATCGGAAACTAAAGACGATTTTTCATTGGGGGGGACACCTGTTATGTGAAATCTCTCACTGCACCTTTCACCCTAACATCCCATAAGACCACAAAGTGCTATGTCTGGGAAATGCACTAAGTCCCAAATCATGCGATGACATCATGAGAAGTAAAGGAATATGGGCACAAAAATGTTGACACCCTCGTGGTTTGTCCTCCCTGGTCATGGACTGGGGGCCCAGGACGCCCTGGTTCGATTCCCACACAGGATGTGCAATCTTCCGCTTAATCCCTTTACCCATTCTCTTCCTCCCAGGAGATACAGAAGACAAAAGGAGCATTAGGGATATTGAAATACAAGCAAATTAAATCATCTTTTGTTTAATTGCTTTTAAGACATTTATAGATGCAGCCAAATACAAAGTAAGAAATTTGAGTGTCTATTTCATATGAAATCACTTCTATCACCAAGCATATCACAATATATATACGGATGACTCAAAATCTCTCATTACAACTTAAAATTCAGGCCATGGTAATTGGCTAAATTAGATAAATCATTTCCTGAATATGGCATATATAAGTGCACTGGTTAGCAATATATCACTATGTAAAAATGCATTTCACTATTTCATAATGCATGTACATAATTTATTTATACCATTTCGATTTATTGACTGTTTACATTATTCATGCATGAATGGGCCACAAACATTAAATCTACGCTCAATGTTATGTTACTAATGAAGCTTTCTATGGCAATTAGGCAGGATGAATGGTAGTGTTGGATATGAAACCAGGTTCTCTATTAAATTTAAGTGACTCTGCAGATATCAGCTAGTGCTATGGCAAGTCAGAAAAGACATTTTGCAATTTTGATTTAGGAATGAGCAAGTTAGAACATAAAGGTACAATTCACAGTTTAGACACTTTCATTAGTGTTTATGGCTCAATGCTTAGTTCCAAAATTCATTGATTCTAACCTGAAAAGTGGGCACCCTGTGCTGCCCAAGATTTCAAATGTGGGGCTCTGGAACTGTTTTTGGACTCAGAACTGGATTTAGGACAAAATGGCCTCTTTGAACAAATTTCAGATAACAAATGTCCAAAAAGTTACATGTAGAGAAAAAAAAAAATGTTATCACTTAAATTAAGTATGATATTAATACACGCCTAATGTGTCTCCAATTTGCAACAATAATTAACACCGCAGAGAAAATATTACGTAATATACGCTGCACAAAGTAGAAACAAACCCTCGTTTCCTTCAAAACAATGACCACCCCCAGTTCAAATTACACCTGTTCACCTCACCTGCTCCTTTAGCCTAGGCAGGTTGTGCCATTACTCGTATTGATCATTTACCCACCAAGGTATTTGCTTTTGGAACTTCAGACCGGATTTACTGCAGCTCCAGAAACTCCCTAGACATGGTCTGTTATTGTTGGAGCTGTGTGTAAGCCCACATCAAGAGGGACTATCCCCTAAAGAGGTTATCTGGTTGAAGAAGTTGGCAAATATGTGCCACAAGCTAGTGAGGATATTAGCAACTCATAACCCTAGCAATTGGTCCATAAGTTCTTGATACAATGTGCATGTTTCTACTAAGTTATGACTTTCGGAAAATGCCATGCATGGCATTTTAAATCACTCAACTTTTTCTTTGTCGGATTGGATTACATCATATAACCCATGGAGAAAGGACATCCGATGTTCGATACTAGATTTAGGATTTTGGAAGTTGCCAAGCTCCTCTAGACTTCTATGGGGAAAATCCCTAAATCAGCATTATTTTGCCCCAATTTGCCTGATCGATTTCTGCCGAAAACAATAGGCACAACTATTTTCATATGAAATAATGGGCGAGATGCAGTCGAGCCAATATTTTTAAACTCATACCAGACCAATATATTTGTGGGGCGGCAGTCATCTCCTATCCGATTTTATGATTATCAATTTTGGATCCAATTTTTTTCCACACTGGACTCCTCCAAACATGATAATCCCTTGATACTGGGTACGGGCCTATCACTCTTCACCCATGATAGGTTCAATAAACCAGTACCAGGAACATACAACATGTAGTGTGTGCCTATTTTCCCGCCTATATAAACTCATGTAGTAATGTTTCTTATTTCACCTCACTCTGACTCTGGGAATGAGGTGTATGTGAATACAAAACATAAAAAAGAACACGAAAAAAAGCATTTCCAACTTGGTATAATGTTTAAGTATACTTGTCAGTTCCTGGCCACAAAGCCTTTGCTTCATTTTTTCTGAATTTTCTATTGAAAATACTTATATAACTCCTAACCATTTTCTGCTTCTAATGCT
Organism: Ophioderma brevispina; assembly: GCA_023653785.1. Taxonomy (NCBI): domain Eukaryota; kingdom Metazoa; phylum Echinodermata; class Ophiuroidea; order Amphilepidida; family Ophiodermatidae; genus Ophioderma; species Ophioderma brevispina. Next base: position 16,767 of record JAMKCH010000465.1, on the reverse strand, counting down.
ATATGTACACTTGAGATCTGAAATGATGGCATTTGATGGAAGAAATGCAGGCTCATAGTAAGAATTGTTTCTGTTCTTTAGAAAACTCACAATAGATACACCCTTTGGGTACCGATATATCAATGTTTTTAAGCAACTAAAGTGTCAATGTTTTTGGCCCAAGTTAGAACTCTTCTATCTACCTGAAATAATGCTTGACTTGTCATGAGTGACCTGAGTCACTGGTCCATTTTGCATTTTTTTTCTAATTCACACAGAAGCATATCAACACAAACCACCATTAAAACTTTTGAGTTAACTTGGTCAGCCGTTTGGGAAGTAGAAGCGAAAATTAGTACTAAATTGGCCCATAGGACAGTGTGTATTAACTGAAACCCTAGCACCACCAAATCTCACAAAATCCCACACACTGAGTGAGAAAAATGCACTTAAGTCCTGGATATGGCGATTAACAGTCATCAAACAAAGACTCATCTGGGCAAAACGAAATTACTGGCACAGGCCAGCAACACCTTCATAGCGTGGTATCCCCGGTCATGGGACTGGGCCCTCTGTCTCTTTCCTCTCTTCCGTCATTCCTTCACTCCCTTCCAGGGAGATGTGGGTGTTAGGGTTGATAATCAGCTCTTTTCGCATGCACTAACATGGTCAAAAAAACCAGTTTTGGAGATGTTTCTATTCATGACATCAAAAAGAAACAGTTCCTGGCAGCCGCATATTGTCACTGGTAATCGAGACCATATGAACTTTTCTCCTGATACCAAAAAATCTTAATTTGATGGAGTAACTTGGGGGATGAGTTTGTCATTGGGTCCAACCACCCCTTAAAGGGTCATTTCCTGAATCCACAGCCGCCAACCAGCCTTGATTTAATACCACAAAAAAATTACATTTGGTGTCAAATCTGAACCCAGGGCTTCACTATGCACCAAATCAGTCCATTAACTGTGACAAAATAACAAATAATGCTCCAAATGAATCCTATAAATTAATGATATTGCTTTAATTATCTTGTTCTCAATAAAGTCTTGTTTTTTAATTGCCTTTTTTGTTCAAGAAACATGACTTGACTGGCCAACATTATACAATCAATTACCGTTTATTATCATAACATGGGCATTAGAAACATCACTAATTGAAATGTCGTATTTCTAAATTCCTTTTTTTTTTTTTTTTAATTTTTTATTAAATAATCTTTGATATTTTGCTCAATTTTAAGGTGGGTCACATACTAGCTCAAGAGTTACTAAATAGTCTAAAGATCATATTTCCCACATATGTGGTCACATTCAAAACATTTCAAACTAAAAATATGTACTTATCTCCATTTTATATTTCTGCAGGTTTCAGCTCTTGGATGTCAAAATCACAAAATCCCTGTTTTTTTTCAAATTTTTACATTTTGAATTTTTGCTGGGCAAACCCTACATCCTATTTTCAACTTTTTCTTTTCCTGCAGATACCTGAAAACCGGTGTACTCATAAAATTTCCTTGCTGCGAGAAATATCCATATCAAAATTCATGGTTTGGGAGAAAAATCCCAATTCTTGAGTTTTAGGTACTTTTCGCAGATCCCGCAGCCAGGTAATTTTAATCAGTAAGAGTTCACTTGCTTTGATCTCAAAGAAAATGAAAATAGGAATGCAGGGTTTGTCCGGAAAAAAAATCAAAATGTCCAACTTTGTGTTTTGTGTGGTTGCAGAACTGGAATGTAAGACAAAACACCTACCATTGGTTTGCATTTCGTTTTATTTATGACCACCTGTTGACAGATTATTTTTAGACCTGTTTATTATTTTTTCAGCTACATATGGACTGTCGTTGATGCCGAATAAAAGGATTTCCATAGCTGATTCTTAGAAGACTGTCCCTTAGGCTTTCAACAACATGATGGTAAAAGTCTCCTTCTGAAAACATTCCTTTTGAAACATGTAAATCTCTGTTTGAAACACTTAATCTCCTTTAGAAATACGTCTTCTCTGTGTTGTTTTGAACACCCCCAAGTTGAATTGAATCTCAAAAGTCATACCCCGGACAAAAAATTGTCACAATTCTGGTTTCATTGCTACATAGAAACTTATAGAGTTTGAATCTTAATGTGCATTATAATAACCTGGTTAACAATCCTATTCAAAATGTTTAATTTTCTTTTAATTTCCTCTCAATCACATTCTATTTTGAACATTTTGGTTATTATCACTAGAAGAACACATTCAGTACTCGTTGTATTTGAACCCCTTATCAGTGCGTCACATTCTGCACAATAACGTAGCGTCCTCAAATATAGCGATAAATTGTGTGGATGTCTTGTTTCCGTTTTTCCGTCAGCTAGGATGTTGAGGGGGGCGTGGACGTGACCCCCATCACTGGCACAAGACATTGAGTGGATATGTCACAAGCACTTTTTCTTTTCCACATTTGCCTTTTTTTTTAATTAATCTTACATTACATGTTACCGCAACAGGAACGACTGATACTGGCAAAACAAATTTTCAAATGAAAAAAGTGAAAAAAAGAGAAAATTAAATTAACTGCAAGGTGTTCAATAGATTGATTTTCGGTCAAAGGTTTTTAACATTAAAAATCCTGAAATCGGACATGAGGAAAATGACTAGTGCCAACACTGTTTGTTTCTGTCATGCCTGCAGAGCAGGTTGGTCATGCAATAAATAAAGATGAGAAGGATTGACCAATTACTACATCTGCCGTAATGTGGCAGTAATTTAATATAATACAGCGCAAGGCTTCAGAAAATTGATCTAATTGTTTTGATGTTTTAATATTCCATGGTGAGTGCAACTGCTACAACAAAAGAGGTCATCCAATTGACTTCTGCTTAAAATAATGGACGCTAGCTATAAATGGTGACTTAATGTGCTTGTTCGCGATTTTTTTCTATCGTCTCTCCACTTGATACATGAGAGCATGACACTTGACACACTGACCATCAAGTACCCAATGGAACAAAACTTGTGGTTTTGATGCTAGATCGATAATGCTAGTGCAACGCCCTATTACTACTGTGCTAATATTGAATGGTTAACCATTCAAAACGGTAGTTCATTTTATCTTATCGTTGAGAAAGAAATGGATTTAAACTGAAATTCAGCATGACAATGAGAACAAATACGGCCTTTCGACCTGATCTACAAACAATTTTTACTACTTTCCGGAAATCAGGGGGTCCCGAAGACAATCGGAACAAGCACCTTTAATTCTTTTCAGGGATGAAATAAGACATGAGCAAATTTTGTACTTGAATAGCTGCCTTTGGTTGAAAAAAGGTTGCATTGAATGCTCAACATAGCAAATCGTTTAGCAAGTTTTTTTTTAATGGCTTCCTTGGTAGACGGGCGCAGTTGCAACTTTCTGCTTTCATCTGACAATATTTGATCTTTTACAAGGATTATATGATCTTCTGCATTGGTGCCGATGTCCCTGGTGATATGACATTCTGGCTGATGACATATCTTCCACCTGTACAATGATCTTCCCCTTCCCCTGCTACTATGATCTTCCCTTGCTACTATGGATCTTCCGCCTGCTACTATGATCTTCCGCCTGCTACTATGATCTTCCGCCTGCTACTCTATCTTCCCTCCGCGCTACTAGATCTTCCCGCCTGCTACTTAATGATCTCCGCCGCTACTCATGATCTTCCGCCTGCTACTATGATCTTCCGCCTGCTACTATGATTTCCCGCCTGCTACTCTGATCTTCCGCCTGCTCTATGATCTTCCGCTGCTACTATGAATCTCTTCCCCGCTGCTCTATGATCTTCCGCCTGCTACTATTGAATCTTTCTGCCTGGTACATGATCTTCCGCCTGGGGCTATGATCTTCTACCCCTGGTACTTGATATTTTGCCTGTTTTGCCTGGTGGTTAGATGGGCATTTTCTGAACCAGAATTGGTCTCAAAATGTTTTAGTTATCCTAATTATGTTTTTTATTGAGTGGTTTGGGGCAAATAGCTGTCCACACAGCTTTCTTCTGAGCAGTATTATGCATGTTTTATTTTCTTATTACAAGGGACATTGTTCAAATAAAAAAAATATTTCCGTCAACTTTTGGCTACAAGCCTTAGATGAAGGGGACCAAATAATTTTCTAGTCTAATAAAATTATTGCAACCTGTATTTGAAAATTTCACATTACCCCTAACGTGTACACTGCCCCCTTCACAAGGGGTGGGCCCTCAGCTTTTGCTCCCTATTTTCTTTTTATAATCAACACAACTTACTGTGACGGGGCGATTAATATTCTATATTAACTCGTCTAGCCCTGGAGTCTCATGAAAATACACTATGTCATGGCACCAGGGGGTGAGCCAAATTGTTTGCTAATCTCACAATTGGCGCCATCTTTGATTGATGATCGTTTAATTAAATTTATCTCTGAGGGAAAATGAGGAAGGTTTGGGATCACATACAACCGGTTTAAAAAAACAAAAATAAAAAAAAAAAAAATACAAATAACTTTTAAAAATAGAAGGAAGACAACAACCACACACTCCCTCTTCTTGCCCTAACGCCCCTCCCTCCCTCCTCCTCTAAGTCCTCTTTTCGTTGTTTGTCTTTTATTCACTACTTCCTCCGGCGTCCGACCATATCTTCTTTTTCCCATTCTTTCCCTTTCACGCTCGACCTTCATAAACACATTGATTACAATATGGTGGCAGTTTTCTCCACTGTTTTCATTTTCTCCTTATTTTAACACTTACACTTTCTCCAACACAGTGTTTGAAAGTCTCATTTATTATGAGAATAAAACCAAAATCTCAACGGCGACACACTTTGACAACTAATTTTTGAGTATTTGTAACACTACGACCATCTTTGTGTAAATTTTTGATTAAATTTCACATTGTGGGCAAATATGATTTTTCATAAAAATCTAGTTTTACACATCTTTTTAATGGGAAATAGGCATATGAGGGCACTATAACAACATACATTGTGACCTTTGTAGGCCTAGATGGCAATATTCCCCACAATGTATTTTTCTATTTTTGCGAGGTTAAAGCTTTTGCATGTCCCTAAACTTATATCAGTTGTCAAAATAAGTGTGCGCCATTTGCTTAAAATTGCTCTAATACAAAAGAGACAATTTGCATGGGACAACAGCTGTGTCATCTCTCTTGCTAGCTCACTTCACACACTTAATTATTGGCTCACTCATTCACTCACTCTTTGCAGTAGTTCTTTGATCTAGAGTTTTTATGACTTTACAAAGGTAGTGGAAAATCACAGATATCTAATGAACCCACATCCAACAAAGTAGAGCTTTCTTAACCATCCTAAATTACTTAAATGCCCTGCAATGTTCAACAATTGAATCGCATTACTACTATATTGTTTTTAGCTTAGGTCCCACTGCAAATACACTTCACTTCCCCAAAAGAGCCTGACGGATTGAAAAACGTAGCAAAAAGCAACATACGCTCATTGTGTAGATACATGTCGCACACAGCGTGCAACTTTTGTTAAGCGTATTGTTTTTTCATAGTCCCCTGTTTCATCTTTGTATCATGTAAACATTTCTCCCACTCAAACGACACAGTAGCTTTAAGCGCGCTGACGCTAATTGATGCACCTAATGTATGTCAATCTCACTTAGTGGAGTTTTTGTTCAAATGCAAATCAGATTAGTTCCTCCGAAGAAAACGGAGTCTGCTATATGCTCGCCCATATATATAGAATACAAACCAATGAGTGGAGGGTTAAACTTTTTTTTGTAAAAATAACTGTGTGTGTGTCAGAGCTTCTTAGCACTTAGGCGATATTCAGGTTGAAATGTGTATAATTTGATAATGTAATACCAAAATGGTACTTTCATAGGAAGAAAAACTACTTGTACATAAAGCAATCTCGCTGTGCTTGGAATATCACATCAATTGAGTCTTATACAGGTGTCAAAGAAAATGTTCAGATATTTTTTTTTATAAGAGTGGGGTGATGTATACACAACACAAATGGACCGAAACAGGGACTTGTTCCCCATCATGAGTTTATTTTTCAGCCTACTACTCATGTATTTTAATATAAAACAAAGGTGTGAGGAGTTTTTCCACAAGAGGGCAAGTGCCGATTGTTTTTTTACTGATGTTGTTACACCAGTTTTAAAAAAAAAACATCAATTCTCTCATTCTCAATCTCCCAATTTTTTGTGCCTTCAAATGATCAATAAGAAAATTTTGAGGATAAAAAAAACAAAAAACAAAACAGCAAATAGTGTTAATAAAAGTTTTAACACAATTAAGAATCAAACCCAAACAAATCAGCATCTTCAGAATAGCCTATAGTTCTCATTTTTGTTGCAAATTATCCTGCATTATGGGGCAGGCCCATAACCATGGTGTTGTTGCCCCCGCCCCCAATTCAAAAAATCCTGCCTGTGCCAAACCCACCCAACAACCCCTAAAAGAGTTTTAAAAAACCATTTTTGTTGCAAGCAGAGTGAACCCCGCCCCTAAGGGTAATTCATGTTTTTTTTGTCAAGAAAAAAGTTTAACCCATTTCAGTAAAAAGTCTAACTTTTTGTCCCAAATCCCCCCCCCCCCCAAAGGGCAGAAGAAGCGATCTGCGCGGCGGTGTGGTGCCGTGGATGAGTGAGCATTCGGCTCGGGTGAATGATGGTCGTGGTTCGAGTCCCACTGTTGCCAACGCGTTGTGCCCTTGGGCAAGACACTTTTAATCTCGTATTGCCTCTCTCCACCTAAAAAAACAGGTGTTAAATGGGGAGCGGCTAGGGATATTGTCCAGTGAGAGACCGCCCAAAGGTATGAGTATGCCTTGGGTTTATGTATGGCAGCTGACGTATTCCGAAGGTAGCGGTAATAATTGTTAAGCACTTTGATACACGTGAAAAGCGCGATTATAAAATGCTGCAATTATTATTATTATTAAAAAAATCATCGAGATGGGAATGTTAGTGGAGGGTTTACTAATCAAATCCTGGTTATGGGACTGTTTAGGGAGGGTTTATAATCAAATCCTGGGAGGGGAAGTTAGTGGAGGGTTATAATCAAATCCTGGTTAGGGGCCTGTTAGTGGAGGGTTTATAATCAAATCCTGGTTATGGGCATGTTAGGGGAGGGTTAATCAAATCCTGGTTAGGGCCTGTTTAGTGAGGGTTATAATCACCTCCGGGTTATGGGCCTGTTAGTGGGGGGTTTATAATCAAATCCTGGTTTATGGGGGGGGGCCTGTTAGTGGAGGGTTATAATCAATCCTGTTATGGCCGCCTGTTAGTGGGGGGTTTATAATCAAATTCCTGTTATGGGACCGGTTTGTGGAAGGGTTTTTATAATCAAATCTGGTTATGGGCCGGTTAGGGAGGGATTTATATTCAAAGCATGGTTATGGGCCTGTTAGTGGAGGGTTTATAATTCAAATACTGGTTATGGGCCTGTTAGTGGAGCGGTTATAAATAAAAACCTCAGGAAAGAACCACAAATGCTTACGGTTTTGATTACAGTGGATAGCTAATGCTAGGGTCCTACCATTTCTCTGTCACCCTCCTTCTATTAATAATACCAAAAAGAAGTACCTTACTGACCGAGTATAGTCCCATGCTCGATTATAATCCCACCCCAGTTTGAAAGAATCTAAAGAATAGTAAAAAATCCTATTATAATTGGAAGGCAATAGATTACATGCAATTTTTGTTTATAATTATTATGTTTTGAAATATTTTCTTGTGGATTTTCTTTACAAAATTAATTAGGTTTCATGCATCCGTTCATTTTCAGGTCTTTGTTGAGCACACATCTCATTTGACTTGGAAAATCTGGAATAAGTTTTAACTCTGAAAGACTGAAATGAAGATGGCTTGTGTGTTTCATGTCTAGAGTGGGGAACCCCTATAATCCCACCCACCTAAAATTCAAGTAATTCAGGTTATAAAAACAGACTGGGACTATACTAGGGTCAGTACCGTACTAAACAACCTCGGTGGCAACCCAATGATGTTTACAATTTTCAACAGTCATACAGTATTTTTTAATAGCCCAAAATCCATTTGAAGCCAAAAAGCAAGTGATAGCAAATGACTAGTTTCTTATAGAAACATAGCCATACTGTGCAGAAGTTTCAAAAAAAGGTATGCATGTATACATTTATTCTTGGTGCCAACCATCCCCCTCCACCATTTGTAAAAGTCTTTAAAACCCCAATGGGGAACCAAATGCTTGTGATTTTGATACCCAGTGGAAGCCATGGTCCTCCTCTTTTATTAACACAAAAAAGTACTAACATCTTGTATGGCATCACAATGAATCATAAAGTCCGCAAAATTGGCATTTCCAACAGTCACCAATCACTTATCAAAGCTGACTATAAAAAATTTTTTTATTAGCAAAAGGTAGGGAATATCAAGATTTCAATGTGCTTTTTTCAGCTTCAAATTTATCTTGGGTGCCCATGAAGGCTATGTTATCAAAGGCAATTTGTTTTGGGAATTAGTTTAAAAGCCCATTCCCATGCACCCCTTCCATTTTCCTTTCCCAACAATCTGCCCGGTTCATTTCCATTGTTTTTAAAGTTAACCCATCTCCATAATCTGTAGGAAATAACATATAATAGCAGGGTTCTGAAACTCCTGAAGAAACCTATTTCTTCTGGAAAAAACTGAAAAAAGGGTTGCTTCCAGAAGAAACTGGAAGAATAAAGAAATGTATTATGAACAACAACTAAATTCACCATATTCATTTCATCTGCTTTGCAACTTCAAAATCAGCAAGGCTACTTTAGAGTTATAGTCGAGAGATAATGTCCAAGTTAGGCCTGACCGTAAAAGTTGAGTATATACCAATGTGTTGCTGAAATGATAATTAGGGTGTGTATAACAAGAATCTACGGGTGCACCTGGCATCCTTTCTCTCTGCACTTGAGATCCAAGATGGCGTCTCATAAATGATATTATATATTCAACCCTATTTAATCAAACTATGGAGTTACTAGCTCCCTACGGTACTTTGTCTATTTTTATCGCATGTATTTGCTGTTATAGGGGCATATTTAAAATTATGGGATTGGCTTCCATTTTGATTTGAAGTATGACTTAATGTTTTACAAGTGCCATACACTTGTTTCATTGGCCTCTATAGTATATTTGTAACTCTCCATAGTTTGTAATGTAGGTTGAATATATAATTTCATTTCTGGCGATGCCATCTTGGATTTCTCAATGCCCCAAGGATCCCGGGTGGCAACCTGCAGATTCTTATTCTAACACACCCTAATCTATCCTTTTAGCAAAAAAATTGTAAATATACTCAACTGTATACGGTCACATGAAGGTTTCTACCACCTGACTATTACTTTACGACAAATCTTTTTTTTTCAGAATTAACAAGTTTATAGAATGTTAGTATACCTTGTAAAAGACTAGATAGTAATTTTGTTCAACAATTTTGTTTTGTCTTGCAATCAGATTAATGCAGTGATGATTGTAACCCTTTTCCAATCTTCCATTTGCACATACTCTTATCATTGTTGTAATTGTAGATGCAACAATGAAAAAAAAAAGCTTTTAAATCCTTATAGCCAATTTGTTTCATTTTAAAACACAAATCATCAAGTAGCAACCATTATTACCCGACCCCGGACGGGTCTTTTGGCCGCGCGGCCCAATGCCACGAATGCAATCTTTTTTCATTTAAAACGCAACAACGGCCCAGGTGCAACGAGAGCCAAAGTTGCGTTTCATTGCATCTCGGCCGTTTTTTCCCCGGCACAATATCAGAATAAGTAGCGTAATTCAATACGGCCCAGAAATGCAACGAAAAACAAACGCGTCATTTTCCTCGGAAGACGGCCCAAATGCAACGAAAAACATCGCGTTCATTTTTTCCGGAAGACGGGCCAGATTCAGGGAAATCAACGAAAAACATCGCGCCGCCATTTTGCCGCAAGACGTCCCAGATGCAACGAGAAAAAAAATATCGCGGCGAATGCAAAAAAACAGGGATAATAAAATAATAATAAATAATTTTATTATTATTAGTAGAAGTTGTTCTGCATGAAATTTGTAGCTTATAATTCGGCCAGTCGTGAGTGGCGCATTAACTACATCATATCGTGTGCGTGCGCTATAATTAAACGTCTGGCTCCGTTTTACGTCATGAAAATCCGTGTTTTGTCATAATTAAAAAAATATACTATTCGAAAATGGTGGCGCTATCACCCATCGACATCGAAATTGTTTATGGGCATTTGTACACAGTGGTCACCCCTGAATGAAAAGCATTGTGCCTTCTGTCGCGGCACACTGTCCGAAATGCAGTAAAAAGCATCGCGTCATTTCCCGCTAATGACGGCCCAAATGCAAACAGAGGAACATCGCGTATTTTTTTCCGTAAAGACCGGCCCAATGCAACGAGGAACATCGCGTCATTTTTCGTAAAGACTGCCCAAATTCAACGAGGAACTGCAATACGCTGTCATTTACCTGTAATTCTTCCCAGATTCAATGAGGGCCAATGAGACTCATTTGCGCGACCAAAATAGTTGTTGACGGCCGAGATCAAACGAGAAAACATTTTCCCTCCGACGTTACCACGTTTTCGTGCGTCTCATTGCATCCTCGGCCGCGTTAAGGGTTTACTAAACTTTGTATGCTTAGTGGGGAGAACCTGGGAGACTAAACTTTTGTGTTTAGCAGAAATATAATGTCAAGTCTTAAGGAGTCTCTATTTGGCCTTGCTGGTGTGAAGTGTCTAATCATTTTCTCTTGCCAGTATTTGTTAATTTAGCATTGTGACTCAATGCGATTTAATTATGCAATTGCATGGGTAGGTAGGGGGGGTTCCCTGAATGGTTATTTAAAAATCATTTCACTTCTTCATTCACTCTATAATATAAACCAAAGTGCAAGTCATTGGCTTTTAAATCTGGAATTTTTAAATTACTTTTTTAGTTGACGTTTTCTGCTTTCTTCCGCTTTCAGTGGAAGAAACTGGATGAAACCGCTTTTTCTTTCTTTCTTCAAGAAACCTATTTCTTCCAAGTGTTACAAACCCACCGCGAAAAAAACGTTATTTCCACCTGTGGAAGAAACTGGCGAACCCTGATAATAATATAAATCTAAGAATGACTGCACTTACATTTACTTTTGCACCATTGTTGCCTCTGATATCATCAAACCGTCATTATCACATCAACTCATGACCAGCTGTATTGGTCTTGTTTCAGATGACTAGGGTTCTTTTTCAAGTCACTCGGTCCCCATGTCCCATGCACCAGATACTCTGAAACAGGACCCCTTTTTCTGCGGACTGATTGATGGTTACTAGACTCTCTCAAAGATTCTATTTGCGCCTCTTGTTTCACACACTGCTCCTTATTATTGCAATCCTTCCATTGGTTGTATATAGACAGAGGTCTTAAAATAGCATGAATTGCTAATTTTGAGCACTCGTTAGAACCGAGTGTTGGCTAATTCTAGTGGTAAAGACTTGTTTTGTTTCACCAACATAAGAAGCTGCTTATTCAACTTCACCACACACACTAGTCATACACCAGTTCATGTCTTTTTGCCTTGAATCAGCGTTCCAAGAAATTTATTTGATGGATTGACTGAATTCAACTATCCCATAAGTTTAAGGTATTCTCTTCTCGAATTCTCACACATTGCCAGACTTTCCCTAATCCAGCAATATATGGGAATCTGATGCCGCTTTGTTCGATTTAATAACCATTAAAACCTGTTGGATTCTTGATTGTTTGTTAATTTTTGGTTGTCCATGGTAAATACCGTATCCAATTTATTATTTTGGTAACGTGTGTTTTCACTTGTAATTACACATTGGATATCAGTGAACATCATTTTTCATGCTCATCAGACAGTCTAAGAAGGCAAGTGTCATATGTTGTCCATCTATTAGTTGACTTGTTGAAAGAACTTTCTCAACTCAATTTATCTCGCGCATAGTCCAAGCAATCGAGAAGATCCCTAGTTGTCTCAGGCACCCCATTATTTGTGATAAATAATATAATAAGAAGTGACATTTATAAAGCGCCCCATCCCATGGAGCTCAACAAAGCAAAGCAGGAAGGAGAGACAAAGTTCATATCAGTACAAAATAACAATTCAAAATACAAATTCAAACAATTAAACCTGATCATATCTAAGCAATTTTCATAAGATGGGTTTTGGATAGCTCTGCGCCAGAGCCTACTTTTAAAACCTCATGCCCAAAACCATGTCCTACTCCCCATGAGAAGACCCCGGCACTGCCGACGAAAGTCGCTCTGTGAATACGCATTCATGCCGTGCCTGAGCACGGCATCAAAATTGATCTCCTACATTTGCACAGTTCGACTTGTAGCAGCCTCATTAGTAAGCAATATACAACAACAACCCCCCCGCGATGCAGTGTAGTTTCATTGGATTATGGTCATTTTTTAATCGAAACCACCACATGGGGTATTGTACCCAAGGATAAAAGTGGGTGAAGATTTTCAGTGACCCTAGATAAGTCATAGCCCGTCGACCAATCGGGGTACATTCTACAGGTGATCTACTGGAGCCTGAAGACACTTGTTGACGGATCTAATTAGCCACCTGCAGAGTAAGTTTGCGTACAGCCTTGCAGCGGTTTGGAGTCCCTGCATTATTGGCGGGCAACACATTTCGTAATCAATAGGCAAACATATAGTCATATTATATTTCAAGATACACTATGAAATTTTGAGACCGTAAATTATATGCTATTAGCATTCGCATTTTCACAAAAAACACAAGAATATCAAAAGTAGTGGCTCGCGTATAGACCTGTCCGTCTGATGATTTTGATTGTTTTATCTATCTCGTTTTGGGCGATTTGTCTAGGATATTTACACCACCACTTTTATCTAAATATATTAATTTTAAAATATTATTTAAAATTTTGGATTTTAGAACGTATGGACTATATCCACCAATGCATGTAATGATTCTGCAAAAGGGGACTTCTCTAACTAAATTTTAATCGTCGTTGCGCTTTAACTCGAAACTATCCAACAAACTCAAAATGTAAACGATTTGTGACGATGCTCAAGGCATTCCCTCTTGACTTTGAAGTTTTATCTTTCTATCTAAATCCGCACTTGCAGACGACAAAATGTATTTTTCCACTACCTTGGACTCCCTCAAAACATGATACTGTAAAAAGGGCAGCGAGAAAAAATGAATCTTGAAAAGAAACGCCAAAACATGTTTTAATCACCTCCGGGTGAAAAATTACCTAATACCACCTTACCGGAGAGTAAAGCAAAATGTGGCCCCTATATCGCACTTTTACTAACATCTTACTGATCTTACTGATGTTTTGTAAACAGCTCCCCGGCTCCCTTATCTCATTTTAAACATGTGTTCTTAAACAAATATTAAGTTAAAGACCGAAGTGCGGAGTCGTTTCTTGAAGTAAATTTTGACTGAAAGACTTAAATTCTGCCGTCTTGTCAAAAAATGAATAATCTATATAATAAACAGTTCCCCCAAGCGCAATTCCGACTTTATGATAAGCATTCATGGGAGAGAATCAAAAAATGTGGAAATGCGTTTTTACTTATAAAATCAAAGATAAGTATGTACAATTCCCGTATAACTGTGTTGTTTACGGAAAACACAAAATAATTATAAAAAATTATTTCCGGAATGTTTGTATTTTTTTTTTTTTTTTTTTTTTTTTTTTAATTTACTACACGTATTTATTAGATTGCGACATTATAAAGTGATATAAACATTTGTTCATAACATCAAAACACATGGTCAGAATAACTGCATTTTACAAAAACCTAATTTTAACAAGGATATTCAAGTCAAAAACCATAAACAACAAAGGTGCTTACGATCACGAAATGCACCTTTAAATATGTCACTTGTTATTTTTAGTTTATATCCATTAACGCAACAACAAGAACACAAACAAACAAAAACTCCATTACTATCCTTCTTTTAGAACTATTTTTCCATTGACACGTTTAATGATCCTTCTAAGTTTCAATTTGTTCTTTAACTTAACCCGACATAGAAGGTTTTCTAAAAAAAGCATTGCGTGTCATCCCGCAATTGACATGTCTTTCAATTAACAAACCAAAATAACACCAAAAATTAATTTTGAAATTAAAATTATAAGTTCGAGATGGATCGTCTTTAAAGGTATAAACAACTAGAGCTTTCGAACGCAATTTTTGTCTTTCTTTAGAAAGCAAAGATTCAATTTGAGTCTACAGGTATTGGATCATGAAATGCTCCTTTAACATGTGTTCTAAAAATTTTAGTCATTCTTTAAACGCAAATTTTTGACTGGGAAAAACCGGGTAATTCCACCCCGTCTTTATATATATATATATTATATATATATATATAACCCTAGAATCGCACCTTTGGGAGACCAACTGATCTTTGTTATGTACTTAATGAAAGACGTTAGGGAGCCATTTACTGTCTCCCTAACGTTTTCCTTAGAATTCTGTTTCTCCGTCAAAGGAACTATGAATATTAATTTATGCAAATGAAGGCTTATCCCCTAGAATAACAAGGAATATGAATATGAATTAATTTAAATAACTATAAGCGCTCATATAAGCCAATGAATTATTCAACTGTCACCCTAATTAATTTGTTAGATTTTATATATGACAGAATCGTAAATCTATCATTTGTTCCAGAATCGCATTAAACGAACCCATTGAGTTCAGTGTTTTTTTCTCACCACATCTTCCGAGAACTGTACAATACATGCTATAGAAAATACAGTATAATCAAAAAAAAAAAAAAGTAATCGATATGTAATTGTGTAGATCAAACAAATATATACTCTCAATTTATTTATTAAACCTTTAATATAACATACTATAGCTATATTACGTTGGGGAAACATTTAAAATCGAATATGAATGGTGGTAATACTTACTAGAAACGTTATGTGTTGGTGTGGAAGAGGCCATTAAGATCACATGATCTTTAAAGTTGACCCCACCCCGCGGAGTGGAACTTTTTTAAGCCAACAGAGACGAGACAGGACAAGAACGGGACAGACAATACAAGATAGAAAAGGCATACCAAGATACGACAAAATAAGGGTTAACAAGAAGGAATCTCATGGAGCAGGTATCAATAAGGTATAGACCAAGGTGGCCGGTGAATGTTTTGTGCTATCGGCCGGTATAATGATTTAAAACCGTAATATACGACAACTCTTAACATGCTTTCTAAACAATTAACATAGTTTCTAACACAAACAAGGGACAATATGAGTCGTGTTCTGTTAAACATTGAACATGTTCTAACAATGAACATGTTTTGCAAACATTGATCATGTTTCCTTCTAAAAAAAGGTGAAGATGGGCCGTTCTTAGAATGTTTTCATTTTCCGCAAAATTACCCAAACCTTCTTACGAAGTCCAAGATTTACTAGTCTTACTCATTGTGGCCCTTATTTAAACATTAACCAGCTTTGAATAAAACACAAGGGTGAAGGGAGAATTATGTTTCCATATTACCATGTTTTCTAAACATTTCCCGAATCGCTCCATTAATATGGGAATTCCGTCAGTACTAGTCATGCTAGTGGCGGAGAGCCACCAATAAGGTCGAGGTGAATCGTTTCTTTAAAACGCAAATTTTGTTTATTCGCAAATTTTGTATTTGTTCTTATATCATGATTTGACCATTTCTGGTCGAATTTTCAAATTTTTTCATTCCAAATTCCATAATTAAAACATTTCCAGAATCGCAATTACCAAACTTTTCTATACTGCAAACAAGGATAAAGTCACAAACCGAGTTGTTCTTTTCAAAGATTGCCGTTTTTGTTTATCCTTACGAACGCATGGCTCCTCTTTAGAAAGCAAAGATTCAATAGGAATCGAGGTGTTATATCATGAGTGCACCTCATAACGCTGAGTTTTTAATTTTTGAGCAAAACAGTCTTCTTTACAAATTTACTTGGTTTTCCTAGTCAAAGTTTTAGAACTAATTTTGGGAGCGTCCTTTAGAAAACAATACTCAATTATGACCTTATTTAAAAATAATTAGATTGATAAAACACAATTTAGGGTAAAGGTGACTCGTTCTTGTAATGTATCTTTCAAATAAAGGTTGATTTAACACTTTTTTCATAATCAACAAGGGTAAACTGCCACGAAGTTTCTCGTACAATGTTCCGTCTTTACTACTTGGCACATACCACCATTTCATTATGTTTAAAAAAACACTTTCGCTATCGTTAACCAGGGTGAATACGAGTCGTTGTAATTTCCTTTCCCACAATTATGTTTTCAACAACTAAAATGTTTCTAAACATTTCTCGAATCGCCGCAATTTTAAACAAATAAGGGGTTAACTCGCCTGGGGCATTGCTCCTTCTTAGCTCAAATTTTGTCAGAAAACCCTGGTAAATTCTAGAAGTTGTCAAATAATGACCTATATCTAAATCTAAACTTTCCTTCCCGAATCGCAATAAAAAATTTTGTTAAATTCGCAATCGTATATTTGGTCGAATTCAGACTTTTCCATCCAACTTCCCACATTAAAAATGCTAAACATTCCAGATCGCAATGAAATTTAACACGGTTCTAATTTGCAAACATATTGGTGAATATTACAAGTAAGTCGTCTTTCAAGATTTCCCTCTTATATTTTAATCGTACAAACTCATTGATCAATTCTTTGAAAGCAAGGCAATATGATTCGAGGTACATTATGATCATGAATGCACCTCTTTACGAGTGAAGTACCGTGATTTCTATTGTCACAATTTGAAATATTGGAGTCGTTTA
>JAMKCH010000464.1:0-77506 GCA_023653785.1 Ophioderma brevispina | reverse complement strand
GATGCATCAACAACTCGGTGCCCATGTATTAAATCGTGCATTGTCCAATTTCACTCCAACAAATAAGTTATGCAGTGAAGATACATGGATTGCAATATGTGCTGATTACTTGATGGCTATTGGAAGTCTGCCAAACATGGAAATATGTGTCCTCAACTCTGAATTAAATTGTAAATACATGTTGGAATGCAATATTTTCAATGTGACTTTATCAAAACATAAATTAATATACCTATGCTAGTTACGTAAAATATTAACATTTGGGTGAACATGGAACTGTTGTCTTCATGAGTAATATCGAGTGTTTGTACATTTGCACTTCAAAATCCAGGAAAATTGCAAAACAATACGAGTATAGGTATTGCCACCAGCTAAATTTAAAGTCTGCTTGACTCACCAAATACAAATATATTCTAATAGCACCTTGGTATATTGTATGCTTTATACTAAACTGGTACACTAAGATTGGTTGTTTTTGTAGGAAACGTCCGTTCCACCACGTTGGTTCTCCATCTTCAGATATCATGTAAGTTTCTTGTGTTCAGTGTATCTGTATTACTGATTATCAAAGATGCATGTCAACAATTTCTGTAGGCTGTTTTTAATTGTGCAATGGTTTGGGATGTTTTTTGTCTTATTTTTTATGGTATTCAATCACTTAGATGGAGGAATTTTTTTTCTCTAGGGTCATTTGGGGAATAATTTGATGCTCAGGTGTATGGACACCAATGTTTAAAAAATTTGGGAAGAATGTATAAAATTGTGGCAAAGAGGGGGTTAAAAATCTGAATTTGTAAAAAGAGACACCCTGCCCTCAAATTACATCAGGAAAAGTAATAAACAACTGATAGTAGGATTAGGCCGCACTGCAATCAATACCATGTGCAGCTTCCTACATATTGAGGATACAGTAGCTTCTAGTGCCTGGAATGAACACATAAAAGTGTTTATTTGATGTTGTATCGAAGCAAGTTCTTCACCGTCATCTTGAAGAAAGAAGCAAGGAATCGGCTCGCCTTGCAGTTTAGAAACAGAATCTGACCATTGATCCAACTTTGACATTGACATAGCTGTAAGTTTGCTGGCTTACCTGGTCAAAACGAGGGTTTACAGCTTATATGGATAGGTTTTGTCATTTCAATTGACACAGGAGAAGTTTTGGATTATGAAACTTGAAGTTTCACAATTTTTGCTCCTACATGCAGATCATTAGAATTATCAGATGATGAACAGAAAAAAGATTGGATGCTCTATGCTGATGTTTGATAACCAAACAAATGACACCCACATTGGCGGATCTTATACATAGGGGCCGTGCTCAGCGGCAAGCCCCTTCATTGGAAGGGCAAAAAAAAATCAATCAACCAAAAAAATTTAACATAAAACAAAAAATATTTAAAAACACAAGAATAAAACAGGTCAGGTAATTAAACTGCTATCCTTAATAATTTTTGAGCGGGCATAAGGGGGATACCCCTCATGCGCCTATCAATGGCACTGCGGGTGCCATTGTAGCTGTATTATTGACAGCCAATTCCACCCCCTCGTTCCAAAATCTGGATCCCACTGACACATCTAGGGAAGCAATGGAGAAAGGACTGTGATAGAAGACATTCATGGTCAAGATCTAAAAATACTGATGTACATTATAGGTAATGATATGCGACGGTGATTCAAGTCATATCATGACGTAGGGATACATATGGAGTATGCGGAGTGTAGGTGACAACGTGTGAGAGGAATGAACAAAAATCTGCTGAAGACCAAAAAAGTGCTTTTCTACATAATTATCAAAAGTGGAAAGATGAACATGAAACAGGTGCTGCACAGTGTAACAGAGTTCTGAAGCTAGACTGTGTTGGGCATGTTCAGAAGCGGATGGGGGAAGGCACTACTGAGTAACAATAAGAAGGAGCGCGGCAAACTGTCGCGATGGAAGCAGTAGGTGGTGGGGATCACAGACGACGGACAAAACCATGATAAACTTCAAGTGTAGTGATGGCAGAGCTAATAAGGTCTGTAAAAATACCTAATCTTCAGGATGACAAAGAAGTGGAAAAAGTCCATCAAATCCCTGCAGACATTCAGTGCATGGGGTTGTTTACTGCATTCGGTATGCTTTCCTGATGATACCATACCCAAATTTTGTTCGGACTGATGGTGCACATATAAGCAGGACCCAAATACATTTGTAGACACGCGTCATCACCTACATAAAGTGTCGCTTCTACTCTAGAATTGAAACCTGTGTTTGATAGACTTAGTGCAAGAGACTTGTTGTTTTCGGTGCCTTCATGGCCAAACACAGAATCAGAACGCAAGTCTGAACAGTTGTAGTGTGGACACGCGCACCAAAATCTAAGTTCCGTGGACCAAAGACAGTTTGATTTAGCTGCTAGGTCTGGCGTGCGGGAATTCACAATGGTTCTTCACCAAATATGAAGTAATGGAAATGGCCAATATTCCAGCAGGAACACATACCTGACAGGTGCATAGCAGAGACACAAGAAGACTATCTCACTCAAAGTATAAGAGCAAACGACAACACAGAAGCGCAGGGAAAAACGGCGACAAGCCGTCTTTGGAAAAGGAAAGCCAGGCAGCGGACAAAGACAGTTTATCAACAGCTGACTATAATGACTTGGTGACCCTCTACAATCATAATTTGAATTGGAACCAAAATAGTATTAGTTAAGGTATTATTACAGCAAGGGTTAACGATCACCAAATGATGTTGACACATGATAAGTCAGTGGACTGCGCACACTTTAAAAAAAATGGCGTTTTCTCAAAATGCGCTTTTTCAACTTGGAAAAGTTATGCTTTTCCACAATGTGAATAGAATTTTCGAAATTGGATTGAAGTTTATGAGTGGTAGATAAGTAATCCTATTGATCCATTTTGTGATATCTGTCTCAGTGCCCTACACAGTAATTAACAAAAATTAATATGGTTTTTCTGTGTTGAAAATCTACAAATTGGGTTGTCAAACCCAGTAGTTTAGAACAAAAGTATTAAAAAACTCTTTTTAATCATAGCATAGTACAAATTCTGAACCTGTGTGCCATTTCAAGTTATTTGGATGAAGGGTTATGAAATGCAGACATATCAAATTATCTATTGTTTTTTATATCGCAAGTGACCTTTTTGACCTTAGTTCGTGACCTTTGACCTATGATTGCTTTGAAGTTGTAAAAAGAAAGAAATTTTACAAGTATATTAATGATCTATGTCAATTGTGAGAAATATCATGCATTATAAAGTAGTCAAGTTGAATGGCCCCCTATTCGGTAAAAAAAGTCCCCTGGTCAATGGCGTTTTGTCGTGGACTATCGCAAAAATTAACCAAATTCGTTGGTAGACTCTCATCCTTTGCCAAGAATAGATGAATCGATGATTGCTATGAGGGACAGTGTTAATTTTAGCACTCTAGATGTCTCTAGTGGTTTTTGGCAAAATTGAGATGGATCTAGGATCGTGAAAAAGACGGCTTTTACCACGGGAGATGGGCTTTACCATTGGAAAGTGATGCCCATGGGTTAACGAATTTAG
Source organism: Ophioderma brevispina (assembly GCA_023653785.1). Lineage (NCBI taxonomy): Eukaryota > Metazoa > Echinodermata > Ophiuroidea > Amphilepidida > Ophiodermatidae > Ophioderma > Ophioderma brevispina. Next base: position 73,954 of record JAMKCH010000464.1, on the reverse strand, counting down.
TAGTACATTTCAGCGTTGGTTGAGTTGGTATTTAATGGAATGCATTGGACCAGAGTTTGCTTATGTAGGATGACATTATAGTGTTTGGGAAGGACTTTGATACTAAATGACAAACTTGAGAAGTGTTTTCAGAGGACTTAGACAAGCAAATCTCAAAGAGACTGGAAGGTCTTTGTTTGCAAGGAGGTTACATTTTGGGACACATTGTATCGAAACAATGGTGCAGACCAGTACGACACTAGGGGGCGGGGGGGGGGGGGGGGACTAATATTGACAAGTAGCAAAGGGGCAGCGCCCCATGATGTTTAATCACTCGTGGATGGTTTAGGTATGGGTTTTACGCCGCTACAATTCACAACGATGCAAAAGAGAAGCTAGCCCACTTTTTAAGTCCACTCAGACGGAGGAAGTCAATTCGAATGGACGGAAGACTGCGAAAATGCTTTTTAGCATTTGCGTCGAGCATTGATTGCACCTCCGATTTTGGTGATCTGATTTTAATTCTAGTTTTATTCTTAGTACAGATGCGTCAGCATATGCAATAGGCCTGTTTTGTCTCAGAATCTGTATGATGGCAAGGAGGAAAATATAGCTTATTTGGCAGAACTCTTGACCAAAGGCAGAACAGAATTGGCCACATTATGTCAGAGTTTGTGGTCAATAGTGTGGTGCAATTACGACTTTCAAACATTATTCTGAGTGAGAATCCTTTCGTAATTTGACCGATCATACGCCTTTTGGAGGATTGCCCGCAAAAATACCTATAGACAGTGACCTCAAAGGGTGTATAGAGCACGATGGGCCCTTGAAATTGATTGTTTTGAATTGGACAATGCATATTGTAAGGGAACCGTCATTCTTATGCTGATGCATTGTCTCGTAGGCCATGTGATGATTCAGAGTCAATTCAGTCACATGTAAATGTTCATTCCTAGTCATTAGTGGAGACTCCATTTTCAAGAGGATGGTGCTCATTGTTGATGTTGCATCTGTTCGCCTGACACGTGCAAATGTTTTCAACAGCGGAATCTTTTCGCAAAAAGTTCAGGGAAAGGATTTAGCGTAGAAAATGATCTGATCGCCTTAGAAAACATAATTGGAAGGACTTATGTTCGCAAGGCAACTGAATGATGGGTACGTAATGGGCAGAGGCCCCGTATTCACATCGTAATTTGAAAATGTTTAGAGTAGAAGATGGTATTCTAATTTGGTCTTGCAAGGAAGGAAATGTTGTGTGGAAACGTCAAAAGATCCATGGATAAAACAGAAATTTGCAAGCAGTAATACCAATGACAAGTGATTCGGAGATTTTACTTCAACTGCATGGTAATCCTTTAGTGGGACATTTTTAGTACAGAAGAAAACCCTTGTATAAGGCATGCATGACTTTACTGGCCCTAATATGCGGACAAGACTAGGACAAAATATGTCGGGATGTGAGGATGGCAAAAGCAAAGAACCATGTTCCGGGATATCGAGCTCCTTTGAAGTCGTACCCATGTGTTGATAGATTTGAAATGATTGCAGCAGATATTGCAGAATTGGGATTGACCAGTAAGGGGAACAGATACTTGTGGTTGTGACAGATTTTACCCAGAGTATTTAACTGATACCCTCTTCAATATCAGACTGTTGATGCCGTGGCAGAGTGTTTGTCAACTATATTCGTCAGCACTCTGTTCCAGCAAAGTTGCATAGTGACCAGGAGTTGCTCAGTTTGAGGTTTAGGCAAATTATTGCGAGAAAATTTGGTTTTATGCGGAAGGGTCAGGAAAAGTCCGGGAATCCTGCTCAGATGAACAGAGAGGAAGAGATGAACGAAATCAACATTCGTTCACAGTTGTCAGTGTCTACAATCATTTGCAGGTTGATTGGGATAGTTGATTCCACCAGTTGGGAATGGCTTTTTATAACACCACTGTTCATTCTACGACTGGGTTTTTACCCATTTGATTGACTCATGTACGGGAACCTAGGACTTGCAGCAATGTGATGTTGGAACATACGATCAGGAATTGGATGATTAGGCCCAGAAATGTGTTTACGTTGCCTCCCCAGTTGGAGAAACGTTATAAAATGGCTTCTCAACTTGTTAGAAGAAATTTTTAAGGCATGCTCAAAAAAATCAAAGCAGCAATATTGACAAACAAGGTTTTAAGAAGTTATCAAAAATCGGACAGCTGGTTGTATATACTAACCAAAGGAGTGTTTGTAACCAAATTGCAAAACCGACGAAATCGGATAGGTCCTTTAGGATAATCGAGGCAAACAATTTAATGATGGTAAATTTAATAATCAAATTGTGGATTGCAAAATCACAAAGCAAGGCCAAAGTACTACCTAACAGGATGAAACATGCTTACTGCGGGTGATACCCAATAGAATAGATACACAGAGAGCAAGTGGAGACCAAAGGGTATATTCCATCGGCAGAAAAATCGTTAATCGTACTTATGTCTTTCACGTATTATTGTTTGTCTTTAGTCTACGCTTGTTGCAGTCAGCCCACAATTAGCGGTTGTAAATGACCAGTTCCGGGTAAGAGAACACTTAAATCTTACACATTTATTGCACTCAGAGGCTATACAACAGCGAGTGACCTTTTATAGCCAGGGTATCCCTCAAAACAGAGGATGCTTAGCATTAGAAAGAGGTACAGGTATATTATCAGTACCTGGGACCATTGCTTAGTGTCCCCTCCCAAAAGATGGGATTTAATGAATGATTTCATTTTACCCAAGTGCAAATGAAACTATCAGGGTGAAGGAAAATTCCTGGGGGATATGTGGAAATTCTTGTTTTATTGAACAGTTTGTTCTTAACATTAAGTCACTGCTTACACACACGGTATAGTCTAGCAAAGGGATCTATTGCGGTCTTTACTGGGGACCTGCAGCAACAAATTTATAATCCCAAAACCAGTGGGTCATGCTCACTTAAAAATGCCTTGAAAGAAATGCGACTTTTGGACAAGCGGCAAACACTCGTATTTAAATTGAGGTTAAGTGTGCATTTTCATCAAAAAAGTTAAAGGTGAAATCTGGGGGTCCCTGGGACGGGCCTATTAGCGATCGGACCAGGACCTTTAAGAATGGTAAAACAAAATCATATTGGCATCATGGTATTCCACACTTGTAAACTAGTATAAATTACTGTTGTTGTTGTTACTTTAAAATTCATCCATTAGAGCTACAGTTGTTTAAAACTCAGCCTGAGATGGTTAGACACCTAACGAATGGCTTGTAAAGTGCTTCATCATTTAATGTTAAACAAAGTCCCCCTCTGATAACTCATTGTTGTAGCAAAGTATATATTAGACAAGTCATTTCTGCAGACCAAAATGAAGAAACAAGGAGTACTTCTTTTTTCTGAAGTAGTAGAAAGGGGAGGAGACGCAGTTCAAGGAAGCAAGATCAGGAAGAGACGCCAACAATTAAGAAGACAGTACAGTTGATCATATAAAGAAAGTATCAACAAAGGAGGACGTCACAAAGAGGCAATGTGCCATTTCTTCAAAGGACTTGCTTAGTTGACCTTGCCGAGTTTGAGTGGAATTGTAAGCACCTTCTAAGTTTCTTATCCTATAACCACATAGGGTTACTTGGGACACTTTATTTCAGACTAAGGGTTTTTGCCACCATTTATGGATACAGGGTGAACCCTGATCGGTGTATCTCACAGATATAAGAAAAGAAGAAAAAAAGATATGTGAAGATAAATTCAAAATTTGTTTTCGGTGGACATCTTGAACTTAAAATCCTGCTTTTCTTTTTAGGTTTGCTGAGCACATGGACACATCAAAAAGCCGCTTGGTGGTTCAACAAGGATTTAAATTGGGACAACATGTTGGAGACTTCACCCTTTGTACAGCAGTACTGATGACTGGCAACAATACTCCAGGTGGCAGTACTTTGAAGGCCCATAAACTTGCAGCATCCACCCACAGAGAACGTAACACAAGAATAACGGTAACCTACGCAGTCCTGCATTACCATGTACTGGAAAGAATCAATGACACATTGTGAAGCCTCAGACAACAAGTACAGTAGTGTTAGTGGGTGAGTTGTTTCAACTTTATTAATTTCAATACGATTTGGAAATGTGGGAAAAATTCTTTAAGGGATGACCCCATTTTCAAAACGTTTCCATCTTGATAGAATGGCCTTGGCCCAATCCCCCCCAACGTAAAGATTCACTTAAACAACTGTATTATTTGAAACTGTTCTGATGTGGATCGTGTGTCACCTTCATTTCCTATAGCAAAAAAGAGTCCTCAGTCGCGCCTGGTACAGCATATCCGGCAGTCTATCTTCGGTTTTATTTTAATATTCCATTAAAAAAAAAGAAAAAAATCACTAAATTTTGCTTTTTATTGCTCTTAACCAGTGGGCAAAAACGTAACAAGAAAGTTATTATAACATTATTTTGTGGTGGTAACCTTGGCAGAGGTTTATCCAACGTCGCATAACCAAAATACAACGAAATCCCAACATTGCTTGGTTATAATGTGGTTGTCATAAAAACGAACCAAAATACAATGTTGGACGTAAAGTTTGTTTTATGGACGGTAATACAACTAACCATTTAATATCACTTAAAATAACCAAAAGGGTGGTCAGTTTGAAATACGTCCAAGCAACTAACCAAATTATAAACGAAATCCAACACAAACATGGTCAGTTTGGATGAACGTCAAAGCAACTAACCAAAATCTAATCAAATTAACTGATTACACCATTAGTCAGTTTGGTAACGTCAAAGAAACTAACCAAAATATAACGAATACTGATACCAACCATTGAGTAGTTTTGTAACGTCAAAGAAACTAACCAAAGATAAATAAATACCAACACAAACATTGGTCAGTTTGGTAACGTCAACGCAAAAAACAAAATATAACTAAAAAAATAAACACAAGCATGGTCGGTTGGTAACGTCAAGAAACTAACCCAAAAAACTATACGAAATACTGATTACAACCATGGTCAGTTTGGTAAGTCAAAGCAACTAACCAAAATGTAACCAAATACTAACACCAGCATTAGTCAGTTTGGTAACGCCAAAGCAACCAACCGGAATTTAATCAAATGTTTAACACAACCATATTGGTCAGGTTAATTGGTAAAGTAACTAACTGAAATGTAATGAAATACTAACACAACATTTGTCGGTTAAAAAGTGACAACTAACAACGATATAATAATAAAACACACACGTATATGGCATCAAAAGAATTATGCAATGAACAATAAAAAGTAAATGCAATTCATTTTTGTAACATCAAAACAATTACCACATTGTAACCAAATACGTTTGCTTTTGTACATCAACAATATTATCCAAAAGGTAACAAATATATTATACAGTTGTTATTAATTATGTTGTTGTTACTGTTGTTGTTGTTGTTATTATTATTATTATTATTTCATTATTATTTCATTATTATTATTATTATTATTATTATTATTATTGTTATTGTTATTATTACTTATTATTATCATTATTACTTATATTATTACTTATTATCATTATTACATATTATTACTATTATTATTATTATTATTATTATTATTATCATTTATAATTCAATTACGACTTCAATGATCCGGTCATCGACATGACATACACCCTCTGGAATAATTGGGTAGCAGGATTATAGAGGGCAGTAAACCTTAGTCAAGCCACGTGACTCAAGCCATGACTCCTGATTGGTGGAAAGTAAACTTTAATTGTGACATGCGCACAGATGATGCCATTCTTTTCAAAATTGTATTCTCCTGTCAAGGTATGTACTAAATTTCTTCTATATTTAATCAGAGTCAATCTTCAAAAATTTTCTGATTACCTACCATAACTGATTCAAGAACAAACATTTAACGTTTCTTTTATTCTCCTAGATCATTTTCGGCGGATTTTTTCGAAAGTGGTGAAGTGTATTTTAAAAAGCGTAACAAAATGTATGGTCCTTTTTCATGATTCATACCATGTCATTAGGGGTGCATCAACGCGCCCCGTCCATCAAATTTTTTTTGTCCCTCGTCTAAGTTGCCATTTGTCATAAAAACACTACCAGTAAAAGTTTAGGCATTTGAAGCTGGTTTAAGGTGGGCCACTCGTGCATTTTAAAATTCTGCCTGCAATGTTTCCCAATCGGCATCTTAAAAACAGTGAAAATGCACACTGATACCATTTCATAAATTAAAATTACTCATTGACAGAAAAGGATTTCTATATGTGAAGCAAGTCTTAAATTTATCCCTAAATGAAAATTACCATTTAAACAATATTTTGATGGATAAATGACATACAATGACGAGACATAACAAATGTAGCACTGATACAATTTACAAAGTTGCTGTTTTCCCCTTTTTCGTATTTCAATGATATTGCTGCTTTTGCTGCTGCATTCTCCCATAATTCGAACATTCCTAAGTATCTGCAGTCATTCTAATAAAACGAGAGACAAAATTGAAGCTCAAAAACTACTTGAATTAGGCCTACCCTTGTGTTTCTGTTCCTTTCATACTTAGTATAATCCGTAGGGGGTGGGTCACTTTCAATATGAAGTGTATATAGGTGTCCAGGCTGATACTAATCACACAACCCCGGGCAATTCTCTGTGAAGCAAAGTTGTGCAAAAATATGGGTCCATTGGGTGAGAGCTTTGCCAAAATATGGGTCTTGGTGAGAGTGCTGCAAAAAGATGAGGTCCTTGGGTGAGAGCTTGGTGTTTTGGCATTCAGATGTGCAAAATGTAGGAAAAATGGGGGTCACTGGGTGTGAACATGATCTTGGGCCATTTTCATTTTTCTCCATTGTAAAAAAAGATGGGGCATTAATTGGACCACCGTGACAGATTAAGTAAAAATTAAGGGGTCTTTGGGTGACAAAGCCTCTACACAGAGTATGTTAACAAAAAATATGGGGTCTTTGGGTGACAGCGATGCTGGAAAAGGGGTTCTTAAGGGCCCTCGCCTCCAAATGGAAGTGCCCCGGGAGTGTAGTACTTCAAAACATCTTCCCACTATCTAAATACTAAAAGTTAATTCCCAGTAATTGGGATGATCTTACTGTTCCCATGCATGGTGATTGGCCAGTGCAGCTATACATGTGTTGCTAAAATTAGACCAATGTAATCTGAGAATTCTCAACAAGTGGGAGTTTCACTTCTTAATAATGTTAAAATTAGTTCCAATGTGGTGTACAGGCTGAAGGCTTTTATTGCATCATTTGATGTGCATTATTTCACTTCTGTCTCCGACACCCATTTGCAAGCTCACATTCAGCTGGATAATTATTGGTGATTTTTCCTGATCTCAACCATGGCTGATACCGGGCTGATAAAGCAAAAAGTGGATCTTCGTCAACTCCAGATCCACATGCACTCTAAAACAAGATCAATTTAGTACACCTCAATCCACTCCTGGGACACATAAAAACAAAACATAATATTTGGTCTTGGGAAAGGCATTACTGATGCCGATTCACAAATAACTGGCTCAAGACTCCCAACATGGAGAAAAGTACTGCAATGTATGATCCAAAGTATGATGTACCAAATTCAGGATGGTGCATCCAAAAACCAAACGAAGTGGGAGTGTGCAAAAACTGTGCTTCTTAAATTGGTTCCATTCTTTGGAAAAGCCAATATCTCTATGATCACAGATCACAAGGATACGGCCATTTTCACAATCAGTGTTGAAACTTTTGTACCTAGGCTACGGGTCAAAATTTGGCATTCATTTATTTTAGGACCCTGTTGCTAATAAGGCTTTGAATTTATTATTTCATGAAGGTTTCTTTTTTGCATCAAGGTTTAATAGCTCCCGTTGCATCTATAGAGAAGGTTAAATCCGTTTGAAGGAGGGCAGGGCTTCGATTATTGAGGGAAATTACGGGGTAAAGTAAGAAGGTGAAAACGAAAAATGTCAACAACTGAAAAACAGATGTCGCTAAATCGACAAAGTTTCCGTCATTAAAAATCATGAAAAATTTCAAGACAGAACATCGTACTATACTCTGTTCCGTCTCGAGAATGAAGGTGACGTCATAAAGCGTCCCAACACACGCGCCGGCGTTTCGATTGCGGCATCTTTAGTCGCGTGCGTATTTCGAGATCACAGCGCGCGTTTCAAGACTGCGCAATCTAAAACACGCATTGACGTCACCTTCATTCTCGAGACGGAACAGAGTATAACCTTTATCGATTCGTTTTATAATCCATTACTGTAAAAGAAGCTTCAATGTTCGAAAGAGGGCAGGGCTTTGAGAAATGAGGGAAATACGGAGTGAAAAAAATCACGATTCGGTAGTGCATCCGCCATCTTGAATGAACGATCTCCTCAAGAAACGGCTATTCTGATTGGCTGAAAGTCCGAAAATTATTCCGATAGCGGAAGACAAATAGTGGAGCCGGCATGGAACGCGAAAAAAGAAACAACAACATTGTGCGCGATGTCGCAAATTTACATCGCGTTACTCGAGCGTTTATGATTATACGCAGTGCGTAAAGCAGAAAAAAACACAATACGCTTGCACAATACGCTAGCGTAAGCTCATTTTACCGATGAAAATTAGAAGATTCTTGTGTCGGGCGGAGGAAATTGTGAAATTATAACGCCGTTTCTGGACGATGGTTAATCCTGCTCCATTACATCGAAATTGTTGAATAAATTTTGTTTGGATCAACAATAAGCTAGAGGAGGAATAAAAAGATGATATAATAGATGAATAATTAAACAGATGATCAGGAGGTTTGGGAACCAAACGTAAGTAACATCTTTAGACCTTATTAGCAACAGGGTCCCAAACTTCACGAATGCCCAAAATTTCACAACGTTTATTTTTTGCGATTTTTGTAAGAAAGAACTATGTAGTGTATGTCCAAAATTTAGAAAATTGAACATTTTGGAGCTTAAAGTCCTAGTTTTTTTAATGCAATTGTGGTGTATGTGAAGAAGAAAATATCTACTTTTTAGCCCAAAAGGTATGTTTAAAATACCGTAGGTGAAAAAAATTGTGTGAAACAATTTTCTCTAACTAGGGCTTTTTAGGAGATTTATGTAAATAAGATTCAAAAATATGAATTCGACGTTTGAAAAAAATATAAAATGCTTATCTACAGCTGAGAATTCTACTCGAGAGTCAAAAATACGAGTACAAGACAATTTTTAAAAGTTTAAGGTTATTGAAAAGAAAGTCAAACTACTTGCACAAAGACACCTTACGAAAGGTTACTTCCCTATGCAGTTAAGGTGTTCTCTCAGGAACATGTGCATGTCATATTACTACTTGGAATGGGAAAACATGAGTTAGTGAATGTAGGATCGATGCTCAAAAAACAGTTTACAAGAATCAATTGCAAGAGTACAATTTGCAGCTCATTCCTAAGTGCTCCTCTGTTAACGCTCCGAGTTACGCTGCGAGTGGTGCTCCTTGTGTAAAAAGAATAGGGCTGGAGTTGTACGCAAATAATGGCCGCTTCCTTCCACAGTCTAAGCAATGTTTGTTCTCGATGTTTGACCGAAATGTTATAAAATGGCCTAAATACATACAATTAGACGTAAACGATTGTATTTCTGCGCAAACATTCTACACTTATAAAAACGGTATCTTTATTTCCAGAATAAATATAGATAAATAAAGAATATGTAGATTGTAATTGGTGGTGTTGTAATGTATCATAGGGCTTAAACTTTTTGAAAAATTTCACACGGTGGACTTTTGTGTGTCGCCTATACGGAGCGACACATTATACTTGGATAAGTTTTGTGTTGTGTCTATATTGTAAGAAATTCAAATCGTAGTAGTATCGCAATAGATAAAAGTAATTGGTAAAAACAAGGAATGAATATCTAATAATACAAAGCGTAAGAAAGAAAAGACCAGATTGAAATTGGGTGTGGGTTTTGTGAAAATATGGTGTTGTAATAATGGTTGTTTTGGGAAATCATTTCTTAATGTAAAACTTCATCGATTGAGTGGGCGCACCACTAAATACCTCTCCCATAGGAACATGTTTTAAAACTTTGGCCGCTTCAGGGGGCGCACCACTAAATACCTCTCCCATAGGAACACGTATTAAATTAACTAAGTTTTCCGTGCCAATTTCTGAAAGTCCTGCAAACTGTGTTGTATCAAATTGTAACTTCTTAAAGTTTAATAATCTTTCAATCGCCCTCCTTCCCAATTACTTCTCAACACCCGATATCAGTTACCATACCACGTACGCCTTCAGTGGCAGCGGCAACATCCCTTTTTAAGGGTTTTTATTATAGAACACTGCAGGCGAAACAAACTGGGTTAGAAAATGGATATCATGTTTATGACAATTTTTAGTGCTTAAGGAGGGGGTGGAGGATGTGATTTCCTAAAATTTTCTGTATTTTGAAAAACTGAGATAAGACAACCACAAAAGCAGTAGACTGTTAGTGTAAATTGCTTTTTACCCCACTGAATTGGCATTCCGTTGTATAGTTATGGCCGAGCAAAGGAAAATAGGTGATGCAAGGAATGCCAAAAAAATGTATGTTTCCTATACTTTTGCATTGTAAACATTGGACACGTTGCATATTTAATGATTTTTAAAAAAAAATATTTTTGAGGCCAAGTAATATATGTCTTCATATAAAAACTGATTTTAATTATTGAACATAAGTTGTTTCGTTTCAATATAATCTTCTGTTCGGACATTTTTAATACCATGCCCAATCTTAGGGTTTTTAGGATGACCCCTTAAAATACCAAAACTAAACTACTGACCAGCAAAATACCATTTAGAAACGCACAAATCGTACCAAATTTAGAGTCTGTGTTTTCTACCCAATTTTTAACCTCAAAAGGAATCAAATATGGTGAATCCGGATCAGATTGTGATACAATGGTGTGTGGACTTTTGAAATCTTTGTCTCAAACATGATTAACTCAACATAAGTCAGCTTAAATCCACAAAAAAAGTCATGCTGACGTGAAACCCTACCGATAAGTTAGGGGTACATCTATAGGCTTCATATAAAGTAAAAAAAACAAACAAACAACAACAACAAATGAAGAAAGACAGCCCGAGTACCGGGCTAGCTCAATGAGGAGAGTTGGCCAGAGCTGGTAATGGATGGGTTAAATTGTTGAAGAATTTGCAACATTCAGGCTGTGAACTAGCGATCGAATACCAATTAAGGCCTGGTTTAAGTGCACCAGAAGGCCCTGGCCTTGGTGGCTTCTCTGGTTATATACTTCGCACTGCTTGAATAGCATATAAAAACTTCAGAAATATTCTTAAGCGTTAACAATATACATGTACGCATGCATGCACACAGCTGCCATATTTGTCCTACTTTAACGCCCACTCCCTAATACATGCCCCACCCACTTTTTTTCAATTAAAACTTAATAAAAAATGCCTGAAAACATAGGTGGCAGACATGTAACTAAAATGAATATGGACAAAAAACCAATTGGTGCCCTAGAACTAAAGTTTGAAGCACTTAAGGGGACCTGACGAGATTTCCTGAAAATTTCGATCTGAGTCAAAATGTGATTCATTAAATGCTAAAACAGGCCGATTAACGACGGTCACATATTTTCTGAAGGAAAACAAAACAAAACAAAAACTGCAAAAAACAAACTTTTATAAGCAATAACTAAAGCCTAATTAATTGATCGGATCTTCGATCAAAAAATTATAAAATCATTGACTTATGAAGCAATTTGACCGCTTTCAGCTTCTTACAGGTATATTAGTACCTCTATATGGAATAATTATGGTTTAGTTAAAAAGAGGATATACACAAAATTGAGGGTGCTCGGGTCAGGAGATATCGTCAGGTCCCTTTAAAGGCCTTGATGCCCTCAAGTGGCCTTGAAATGGCTCCTTTACCAAATGCTAATTTAAAACCTGGTGAGGTAGCTTGTATGAAACAGCTTTGTATGCATGCTTACAAGTGCAGTTAGTGCCAATTGAAAGTGTTATATGCAATATACCTGGTAAGCAAATTTAGAGCTGACGCAAAATGAACTAGCACAATTACCTGTGGCCTAATTGTCGTAATTTTATTATATATATATATTATATTCTGCTGTCTACCACGAAAAGGATTGGAAAAAGGAATAAGGTACCTGTATTAATCATTTTGGTTCTTGGAGTCTGTCCTAATTGTAACAAACCAAATTTCATGCAGTTATCCAGTACATTATTGAATATCATAGTTACTTATTGATGGGCTGATATCATGTTTAAATGTGTGTAGTTGAGTATACACTACTGTTTGTCTAAACAAAATTAATACACCTACACACATACTCAATGTATTTTGAAACCCGAATTCCAGAAAAGAAAAGAGTATTTATTTACCTCTGCAAGATAATCGGATCGTCTGACCAGCTCGAGAGAAAGGTTACCGGCAGACTTAGGTGCGTCGCTGACGAAGATGAGGGACTTTTTCAACGGGTTGGTTTTACTCGTCATGTTGTTTATCAATAGCTGCCATGATTTACTAGTACCAAAGTTTTTTCATGCTGCTCTCACAGTTAGTGTAATGGATAGTTTAAATCAGTAACAGGAAGTTATGAAACAATAACGGGAATGCTGATGAAAAATGTAGACCAATTTTTTTGACAGCCGACGGCCCTGATTTTGTCTAAATTTGAGACAAATTTCACCATTTTTTTCACTATTAAAAAGGTTTTCAAATCAATGCATTCCGAAAAAAAAACCCAAACACTAAAAAATAAAAACAAGTCCACTATCTTACTCAATGTAATGTGTAGTTCTTTACTGATCATGCGAAGTGCTAAGAACTGTCCTCGTTGTGGTGAGAGTTATACACTTATCCTGTAGCGGAGTGGTCAGTATTTCGATCCGATCGTTATTTGAGAAGGGTCTGTTTTGGCAATTTTGTTAGCAAGATTCACAATATGTGGCAATTTGTCCAATAAAGTTAAGAAAAATTTGAAAAAAGTTTTAAAAAAAATACAAATTTGGACACCAAATAGAGGGCCATTTGTTTTATGTGTGTGTGCATGCCCCTGCACATGACCATTTCAAACAAAGGCAACGTTGCTGGTTGCTTGCAAGTTGGTCTGAAAACATTTTTTTTCATTACATGGTACAGTTGGTGAGTATATTGTAAATAGGATTCATTAAAGATTTCATCATTGGTTTGGTAAACAAATTGATATATTATATTTCATTGTGTATTTTCCTAGGGCGTCAGTGGCTTTGCAGGCAGGGAGAGCAGCCGGGGCTAACAGAGGAGTGGTTGACAAGCATAAAAAATTGTGCTCAAATATGCACCGTTGGCGCAAGGAGATTCAGTAAAGGTGCATATGTTCCGATTTTTGAAAGGGTCAGTCCTACTTAAGCAAAAAAAGAAAAAATTTTGTCGTCTTCCACAACTTTTTCTGAGGGTAGGGTTGGTCGGGCGGAAAAAAACCTGTTGGCCACCTGAAGACAAGTATATATTTAGGTCAGAACGAATTGGGATATTTACCTGTTTACCCTTAATTCATGCTTTAAAACAAGATTCACCACTTTTAAGACTGTAGAGCCAATCAGGGCGGAGAAATTGAAAATATTCTAGGAAGAACATCTTTTCAGCGTTTTGTTTTGTATAAATTAGGTTAAAGGATAGTTAGCCAAAACTCTGTACAGTTTGGTCTGAAGTTTTTGGCCCCCCCAAAATCAATGCACTGGGCGGTTGGTTCTTGCTCATAACCCACTCGCCCTGTGACATTGGGGGCTCGTGTTGTTATTTGCGTCAAACTCGCCGCGCCAGTGATGGATATTGGCACAAACATCAGAACCAACTGTACACAGTTATTAACAATAATAGAGTGTGAACAACTATTTCTATAAATTTAGACATCAAAATTCAAAAAAAAAAAAAAAAAAAAATGGAATTTCAAAAATTAGGCAAGTATTCGTTTGTACAGTTAAAAAACTTTTTCCAAGTTCAAAATAAGGGGGCTGGTGCGGTCGAGGACGACCAAACATTTTTTTTTTTTGGCCGTCTATGAAGAAGTATCGCCCACCCCATAACAGTCTAGAGTTCACGTTTCATCAAAAGTAGTCTGTTTTGATTTGAGGTAGTGTTTCTGTGTATAATACAGTTACATTATTGTTCAAAGTTGTCAAAGGGCCCAGTGTTCATTGCGTTTATTCATGTGGCTTTGGAAACACAACAATTTTAGTCATCTGAGGTTTATATTTTGGAAACATTTATTGTTAAGAAGTAAGTCCAATTGCAACCATTATTATTTTGATGAATCCAAGTGTGGGAAAAAAACTTTGGATTCCAAACATAATCTTGATAAAACTGGATGATTTATGCCCAAATTTATGGTCTCGCTATTGGTTTTGACAACACACCCCCCCTCCCCACTGGGCGAGAATTTTCAAAACTCATACTTACCAAAAATATGGGCTCAATCAATCAAACTTTATAATCACACCTAGTGAGTTCATAGTTGACATTAGGATCTTTCAGATGTTAACTCGGAAGGTCAAAAGTCCATCCAGGTCAAAGTTCATCTGAAGTCAATTTGCAAATGGGCTGAAAATATAAAATGGACTAACTGCCAAACTTGGTTACATTGAAACGGTGAACCTTCCTATCATAAGAGTCACAAGGTTGTATTGCCGAGATCAAAGGTTACCTGCGGTGAAATAGCCTGACGAGTAAATCCGCGGATCCACTTGTCTCTAACTTGTTCCTCTTGTAAATTCTAGGGTTGGCAAGTATGCATGTGTACAACCCTAGCTACAAATGCATGCATGTTTAATATCAAATAGGGGTTCTGAAAATTTCAAAAACTCAAACACTTTGTTTTTATTCCACACAAAATGCTATTTTCAGTAAATAATGATGGGACATTGGCTGTCTTAACTTGAGAACCAGCACTAATCTCATTAAAAGTATATGCCCTTGAGACCCTAGTCGATACAGTAGGAGAAGCGCATTGTATGTTAGAACGTTATAATTAAACAGGAAATTATGAACACTGAATCCTGTGGACCTCTTATATGTACAAGGCAAATAGCTCAGTGGCAGCTAGAGTGCTTGCCTAGTACCCAAGAGGTTCCCGGTTCGATTCCTGGGCCCATGCAGGTAGGAATACTAAATTTTTTCAGGTGTTTATCTGCTTAGTCTAGGTTCTGTGTTTGTAATTTCCTGTTTATAATGTTCTAACATACTATGTGCATCTCCTTTCTCCTAGTGTATTACATAATGTTATAGCGATAATTAGCACCAGTATTCAGTAATTTGATCTGGTGTGTTAGGGTCCGTTCATACGTTACTGCTTCTACAGTGCAGTGAGTGCATTGCTGATATCAGTAAACTTCGATGTTCTGTGTAACGCCTGTTAGTCCAGTCAAATAATGAAAAATCAGCAGTGACCTACCACAAATTGCAATAATAATGATATGAAAGTGACGATTCATCACTCTTCTGTTGTCCTACAACATTCTCAGCTATCTAGCACCACACTATAGACTTCATGCTGCACATTTCATTTGATTCTATTTTTCTTTATTTGTCAAAAGTATTTTTTTGTACATTACAGTTTCCCACAGTCCACTGTGTTAATTTTATTGTCTGGGTCCAGACAATTAAAAATGGCTCAAAAAAAAAAAAAAAAAAAAAATTTTGGAAAAAGCCACCATTAATATGTTGCCAAAGGATTACCCAATCTAATTCATTTAACAGATTTTGTGTAAGTGAAAGCATATTGAAGTAGTTACATTTTGAACATTTTGAGTCATTTTTTTCAATTTTTTGATGTTTTGGGCAAAATTAGCCTAATTTGCATATTAAATCAAATGTGACAAAATTCACATTTTTGAATTCCTTAAAGTATAAGGTTTCCAAAGATATATAGTTTGTTGGTGTTTGCTTTATTAAATTTGATACAAAACCAATATACTTGTGCTATGATTTTGCCCAATTAAACCCCACTTTGCACCTTAAAGGGACATTCATCACCTCTTCTGTTTTCCTACACATTCTACAGAGAACCACAAAATAAACCAATGCTGAACATTTCAGTTGATTCTGATTTTTCATTTAAATTTCAAAAGTATTTTTTGTACATTACAGTTTCCCACAGTCCACTGTGTTAATTTTATTGTCTGGGTCCAGACAATTAAAAATGGCTCTAATTTCATTTCCTTTTGGACACTTGTTAATTAGAGTTAGGCTATGTGTCCATGCAGAAATCTGGCTGTGTCAAAAAAAAATTGATGGCGCCCTTCCCACGAAATCTCTGAATGTCCCTTTAAGTTTCTTACAAGATTATGTAATAACAAATCAAAAGATCAAGTCTAGAAAAATGAAATTGTGTAACAATGCCTAATTTGCATTATGACACAATGGAGTCACACAAATTTTAAAATAATCCAATCTTGTTCAGAATGAGAAGTATACCAAATTGTTCGTCTTTATAACGATTAAAAAAAAATGTACTTGGCCCATCTATGACCCGTTGTTTTGGACTTGCACAGTAAAAAAAACAAAAATAATGTTAAAACGGATGTAGTACAAAGGTCAATTTGCTCAGATTGTTAAATCAAGGAGCAAATTGTTGGTCTTACTACAGTACCAGCAGGGATGCAAGTTTTCCTGCAATTGCAGGATTTTTAGGCTTTCTCTTAGTCCAAATTTCCGCGCTTTTATTTATTTTCAGCCCGTTTTTTGGGCTGTCAAAATTCACACACTTTTTCAGGTTTTTTCCTTCAGGCCTACTTGCATCCCTGTACCCGGATTGAAAAAAAATATATATAGTTTCGGACATCTTTAAATGTTTACTTTCCAAGATGGAGGTCTAACAAGCTATTTGCCCCTTTGGATGTTGGCCTTCGGACATTTTGCCCTGCAACAAAATAACAACATGCCAGATGGTGTAAATCGTAATTTTATTCACATAATGAACAATTTGCACCACTTTGTACAAAACCATTATATCAAATCCATCCGCTGTAACATTTTTGCCATTTTACAGTGTAACTCCAAACCATTGTTCGTGTAGGTGGGACATAAAGAACAAGTTTGTAAAACGTATTCTTGGGGATTGACAAAAGTATGTGTTATCAGGAATTATATGTGTATCAGATCACGTTTTAAAAAGTTGCCACTGTTTGTTTTTGGCTGCATTATAGTAGATTTAAGTATATTTTATATTTCAATAAATAAAAGGATGTCCAATCTTAAAAAGCAGATAATTTGTAATGTTTCATTTTTCTTGTTTTCAGAGTCCTATGACAAGACTGCGGTAGGAAACGTTTTGGTAAGGTTTTCATTATTAATACTCAACGTGTGGTGTTATGACCCAAGTGCTGTCATCAAATAGTATCGCAGACATCATTTTGATGATGTATAACATTTTCAATATTCATAAAATAATTTTTGATGCATGTATAACGACAATATACTCTGAAAATATTATCATGTGTAACTATGTCTGAAGATTACATTATTGACGTCCATATCCATACTTTTAAAAACTTTAATACAACCATGTGACAATGTTAAAACAACGTCAAGCAGAACGTGCCCTTAACCGTCATTGTTATAATGTTCAATCAGTACGTTTTCAACTTTTCCTATGCAAAACCATGTAACAACGTTACTAGAACATTGGGTATGTTAGACATGTTTAGTAACGTTTTTAACCGATTGCAATAACTTTGTAAACCGTTCCTGAAGACGACGTTGTTTGAACGTCATAATCATTACGTTTTCAAAAAACTTTCATATGCAACCAAGTAACAACGTTACTACAACATTGGGTTATGTTAGTAACAACGTTATGTAATGTTTTTACAACCCATACAAAGACGTTGGTAAAACGTCAAAGATACATTGTTTGAACGTCATAATCATTCCGTTTAACAACTTTCTATGCAACCTGTAACAACGTTCCTACAACGTAGGGTATGTTATCGAAAAACTCATAGGAACGTTTTTGCAACCATTTTGCCCACTGGGATTATGTACATGCAAACACACAATTTTTTTTTGGAAATTGGAGGGGCGCCCTCCTCAGGAAATCTGAGTGGCATTTAATTTTAATTTTTTATTTAAAAATGTTAGTTATAAACAAAAAACTACCATATTTTTTTTTTCAGTGTAATTGCCATATTTTATAATTCCTTTTGCCCTTTATCTATTACTCTGGCTTTGTAAGCACATTTATTAAATTTAAAATGTAGTACAAAAAGTACATAATAAAATAATACACCTATGTACAAACTATTTTTTTCAGCAGATTTGCTACTTCAATCCAAAGACCCAAATAAAAAGACTGTACAGTAGTTTGCTGACTACACGATGAACGCGGCCGCATTCCGCCAGAGTACAATTACACACTTCCCCCACGCTCAGAACAATCTAATGTAGTAATGCGCCCAGTTAGATGGAATCTTATAGAGCCATCAGAATGTGAAAGTACCATAAAAGACGGGCCAGAACTGCAGGAGTCAAGAGACACTGGAAAAAATAAAAAATAGCAAAGACAAGAAAGACAACCGGGCTGGGAAACAATAACTCAAAAAATCCGTTTGGATGGTTGATGATTCTGAATGACTTTCAATAGGCTTTTTAAGCCTATTATATTATTTAAGTATATTATTATTTAAAATAGACAAGATTTTTAGATTTAAAAAATATTCGTGACCAGCTATAGCCTTTAGTCAGGTATTTGTCCGATAAGTCGTTAGAGCACCTTCCTACCCTACGCGACCGTTACGTGTTTGATAACACTACCACACTCGGGTTGCGCGTCATTTTGATGCCGATTTGACTTGGTTAACTGTGGGGGCGACTTGGCACGGGGGCCGACTTGGCACGGGGGCGACTTGGTTTACTGTGGGGGCGAGTTGGCGTGGGGTTCCTTGTTTGGGGGCGACTTGACTTGTATCCAAAAAGACAATCGGTTTGTAATGGGTAAAAGTAGCAGGTAGCTACAAAGGATAACAAAGTGCAGTAAACAACCGAATGCTCTTATCACAATTCACACCTGTAGGCATTAAGGCAATAAAGGAAGAAGGCTGGAGAAAATAGGTGTCTCACAAAGTTTTGGGTTATGATGAAGATGATCACCATTGAGTTCCATGCTCTCGTGGTATCTAGAAATCTCCTGATATTATTGCCAAACGAATCTTGCTTGATGATTCTTTTCATGCTGTGAGTTTTTCATCTGATACAATGTTTTTCTCAATGTATAGAAATAACCCATGGCGGTGGGGTTGTTTTAGGTATTAGATTGTAATCTTAATCCTGTTTTGCAGTCTGGTTTTTTTATCTAATGATATTGAAATTGTATGGGCTGAGTTTAATACAACTCGGGGTAAATGCTTGTTTGGTGTTTATTATAGCCACCTTCACAAACCAAAACAGATTTGGATATTTTAGAATAATATCTTAGTAAATACAAGCATCTAATAAATCTTATGATTTTTTGTTTTCTTGTTGGTGATTTTAACATTCACATTGGATTGGGTTTAATAAATTCATGTTACAAAATGGCTCTTCAAAGGTTCTCTTCTTCTTTGTACCATGTATCAAAATGGCTCAACGCAGGGGTTTTGAAAGCGCCTACTTATATGACTTTTAATGGTATTACCACTCCTTGATTTGGTTTTTGTTTCTTTTCTGATCCTTCCCTTTGTCACTTTTCTTGTAAGTCAACCAAAATTATACGGTGAATGTACTGTAAAATTCAGTAAACTGCAAATTATTTAAAAAAAAACCAAATTGGGTTAAAAAAAAAAAAAATTTAAATTAAATTTTATTATTTTTAAACTGAACAGGTATTTTATCATTGTGTCTTTTCCAGATCCCAAATTGCCTTTTGTTAGGCAGATATTCCACAATTTTCTATAAAATGGGGATAAAATATCTTATTTTTATATTTTTAGAACCGGAAGTACTTATTTCAAACCGGAAGTAGTTATTTTTTTCAACAGAACCCCCCAAAAAATCAATCTAAGAAATCCAAAAAAGCCTTTCTTGTAGCCAGTGGGGTCTGCAAGCCTGATAATAAATTTCTAGGCTGCTGGCCCCTCTATCTGGTCGCTTGAAGCCAGTGTAATGGATGCCTCTCATTGCATGTTGATGCCTGGTTGATTAGCTCAAGATTTTGCATCATTTTCACCTGTAAATAATCTTCAGTTGACAATTATTTTCAAAGGGCTAATCCACAAAATGCCAAGGAGGGAAGAGGCATGTTTTTAGAGGATTCCACGCCAGGAAGGAATAAACAAGGCAGAATCGGGTGTACGGATTCTAGTAGCATACTGTTGTAGGCCCAATATGGAACCCATATACTTCATATAAGGGTACCACCCACTGGCACTGCCATAGAAAGTCGAGTCAATGAAAGTCCCATTGAGTGTGGATGGAGCAAAATTTGTCACCTAATTGTTATTGAAAAATGATAAAAGCCTGCAAAAGTACTCGCACATCTATGTTCTCTAATGTAAGGATAACACATTCAAGGTAATTTTAGCAGTATAGAAGTACATTTTGTGGTTTAAATCTTCATGAGAAATTTCAATTTCGTGTACACTGAGTTGCAATGGCAGAGTGTGTGACTCTATAGAAGAGTCACTGTGCAGGATAACTGTGTGAGTGGGATGATGTAAACCATGTGACCCGGTGACCGGACCCCAAATGACAGTATTACAGGTTGGCATCTATTGAGTCAGAATCTTCTCAGAATTCATCTGCTGATGATCTACATCAGAAACAGAATGTGAAACTGGTTCAGAAACAGCATCTGGACGAAAGCTTAGACATGCTGCAGTTACAGTGGACCAACCTAGCACCTCTTCTGCATCATCCGGATATCGCCTGTCAATTTGGACAGCTTGAACAGTGCCCTGAGAAATGCTCATGTCTGCTCAAAAGGTGTGTTTTCTGCTGTTTATTTTATTTTTATTATTATAATTATGACTATTATATTGTAGCTTGCATAAATAAAAATTTTTTACAACGTAAATGAAATAGTGAAGGACAAGCGCACAATGTATACAAATTACAATGCTACAAATCAATCTGTTTTAGAAGCAGTGGATTGATTTTCAAATAATGATGGGAAAGTCGAATTGAAAACTGTTACAAACGAAAGGTATATAATTATATTTACACAATTTTTGAGTTCGACATAAATTATGATCGTACATTATGATTTTTATGTTTGTGTCTTTTCAGGTGGCATCGTTCTTGAAGAAGATCCTACAAAACGCCATGGTCTTTGCTCAACACTGAATGTTCGGTGCACTAAGTGCAGCTATAAGTCAGAAATGAAAACATCGAATTGTGTGCAGGATCCCGAAAATCGTATGATGTAAATCGGCGTGCAACGATTGCCATGGGTGAACTTGGTCTTGGCAGAGAGGGGAATGGCAGAGTTTTTAAGCATATTTTGACATGCCAGCACCTAGCAACTCAGACAGTTGGGCCAAACACAATAAAAACAATACACAAAGCAGGAAAAAATGTTCTTCGTGAGGAATGCATCGCAGCAGGACGGAGGCTACGAGAACTGCTCAAGTCTGAAGACCCTACCATAACAGATGACCAGACAATATATGTTATTTGGTGTCAATGATGCACTGGCATCATCGAGGGTTCAAGTCGAAACATGGTGTCGGAGTGTTATGTCTGTTGACACAGGAGAAGTACTGGACACAGAGGTGATATCCAAAGAATGCATTGAGTGTCAACGAATGGATGCAAAAAATTTAGACCCTGATAGCGATGAATATATGATATAGGAATACAACCATCATGAAGGTGGAGAATGTACTGATAACTATGAAGGACCAAGCTCAGCTAGGAATGGAACAAAAAGCGTGTGAAATAATATGGAGAGGTCCTTAGAATTACACAACATGCGCTACGTTCGCATGCTATGTGATGGCGACTCAAAAGCATTGAACGACCTGAACACAGTTCATAAACCATATGGAGACACTGTCAAAATATCCAAGCTAGACTGTGTGAACCATGTAAATAAACGCATGGGTAAGGGCATTCGAAAAACTGAAAAAGTCCAGCAAAGTTGTGAGAGGTGGAAATGGTGGTTTGACGGAAGATAGAATCAAGACACTGTCTGGTTATTATCGAAGCGCCATCATATCGAACTCTACTTCTTCAAAAGACCCAGAAGAAATAAATCGGTCAGTCAAGAAAATGAAGAATGATATGTCTGGACTGTATCATTCCACAAAGAACCCAAATCTGGAAGAACAGCACCAGTATTGTGACATTGCATGGTGTAAGTACCTAAAGGACAAGCGTGACAATACGAACACTTACAAAAGTGATCACAATCTTCCCCAGTCATACTTAGTGGAGATGAAGCCTTTGTATGACAGGCTCAGTACAGAAGACCTACTACAGTGGTGTGTTGGTGGCCTGACACAGAACCAAAATGAAGCCTTTAATCGCACCGTCTGGAAAAGATGCCCCAAAGAGACCAGGTCGGTGCCAGGAATGTGGAGCGAGCCGTGTAGTCAGCTGTTCTTCAGTGGAACACCGGTGCCGAAGGCAGGCAGAAAATTATGGACGCTATCGGTTGCCATCGGGATGTTACACAAGTGTTGCAGTTGCAAAGAAGAACAGATCAAGACTATATCAGTCAAACTATCAAAATAATGCCACTCAAAAGAGAAAAAGGGAGTTGGCGAAAGAGCCAGCGCCAAACAACACAAAGGAAGTGGCTACGGAGCTGGCAAATTTAACTCGTAACTTCCAAAAGGAGACTGAGTCAAACTCATAATTATTCATTGAGCCATGACAAATGTAAATCATATAAATAAATGCTTTTAAAGGTATCATGTTCTTGCATGAGCATGAAATAATGATGATAAAACCACAAATTGTATGAGAAATTTTGCATAATTAACTTAAAATCCTGAAATTAACAATGGGGGCGGCCATTTTGAAACCAAAATGGAAGTTTTCTCAAAATCAGGTTTTTTGATATAAAAAATGTAACTAATCGCCAAATTTATCGATTACATGAAATTTTCAGGAAACACTTGGATTGATGTAACAAACAAATTAATGGTGGTTTTTTGCAATAGCTACCCTACAAGAAAAATTATGATGAAAAATCACAAAAAATCTGATTTTTTCCCAAAAAAAGCTAAAATTTTAAGTTCAAAACCTGACAACTAAAAACCAAAATTTTAGAAAAAGCCACCATTAATATGTTGCCAAAGGATTACCCAATCTAATTCATTTAACAGATTTTGTGTAAGTGAAAGCATATTGAAGTATTTCCATTTTGAGTCATTTTTTTTTTCAAATTTTTGAGTTTTTGGGCACAATTAGCCTAATTTGCATATTAAATCAACCACTGTGACAAAATTCACATTTTGAATTCCTTAACGTATAAGGTTTCCAAAGATATTAGTTTGTTGGTGTTTGCATTTAATTAAATTTGATATAAAACCAATATACTTGTGCTATGATTTTTCCCAATAAACCCTACTTGGCACCTTGTGTAAGCCCCTCACTAATTCTTGTGTACTGTTTGAATAGGGCGATTTTTGACAAAATGAGCAATCTCTTTGTAATGTTTTGGCAACTATGTTTTTTTGATAATGAATGATGTTGATTCTGTTTGGGATAATGTTGAAGCATTTTTTACGTGACAGTATTGATCACTCTGTACCTAGGCAAAAAAGGTTTCCAAGTTCAAGTCCTTGCCATGGATTAATAAGGTATCAGAAAACTCTTGTATCAGAATAAAGCAGTTACGTATAAGATAGCTAAGAAAAGTAATTCTGATATTGCATGGCAACAATTTAAAGACTAGTAATAAGGTTAAGGCATTACTTAGGAGGAGTCACAGGGACTATACATTTTTTTTTTTTTTTTTAACTATGATATTTCTGCCAAATGCCAAGTGTAATCCTAAGAGGTGTGGTCTTTATGTCGCATCTAAAAGTAAATGCTCTGAAAACACTTCTTTTTACCATAAATGACACCACTACTAGTAAGCCTGCTGACTTGCTGCTTCTTTTAACAAGCATTTTTTCTAGTAATTTGATGATTTACAATCCCTCTTGATCTTAACTCTTTACCTGACGCAGCTACTTCTCACGGTGCACCTCCTCTTTGTTTGATCTGTTACAGTGGATGAAGTTTTAGAAACGCTGAAAATCTTGATGCTTCCAAATCTCCCGGACCTGATGAAATTCTTCCAATTTTCTTTAAATCATGTTGAATTTGCTTGCTCCTTTATTTGTGTGATTTGTTTATTTCTTTATTCAAGAAAGGTGAATTTCAAGGGCTTGGAAAGAAGCTAATGTTGTTTCTGTTTATTAAAGGTGGTGAAAGCCGAAAGATGATGTAGGTAGTTACCGTCCAGTCTCACTGACTAGTATTGTGCAAGATGATGGAGAAGTTAATTCTGTTCGCCTATTATGAAATATGTAAATGAACATAATATTGTCAGATAACCAGTTTGGCTTTCATGGGAGAACTGCGACCAAATGTTGGTTTTTTAACGTCTTAGCTTTAGCAATCTCTGATGCTCGTAAATGTAATCTGTAGATGGTTTTTCTTGTGATTTCAGCTTGCATGTGGACAAAAGTAGACCAACATATTACTTCTCAACAACTCCATTCATTGGGCATCCGAGGTTTCTTCTTCAGTGGATTCAAAACCTTCTCTTCAGGCGGAAGCCGCGGTGTGTTTACAAGGGTGCAGGTTCAGAGTGGTGTTCTGAAACCTCAGGGTTCCTACGGGCTCGTTCTTGGTCCTATTTATTATTACTCTTTGTCAGATTTAACTGATGTTGTTTCTCTCTCTTTAAGTTTGCAGATGATCACACATTCATCCTATTTTTTCGTGTGACAAGTGTCAGAAATGATATTCACAACAATTGGTAAAGGACTATTCTTAATATAAGTTGCCTCTCCACTCCTTTCTAAGTGCTCCGTTATGCACATGACTGGATCTAAGTCTCCTGATTATTGTGATCTTTACATTATGGGTGGTGTAGTACTTGTGAATAACAATTTCAAATTAATTGGTGGTACTTCAGTAGGGATCTTTCTTTTGATCTCTTAAGCATGAATTTCAAGTTTCAAAAAAACTGTATGGCTTCATCATCAGATGCCCAAGAAATATGTCTTCTAATGCATTGATGGAACCTCTAAAAGTCTCATCTTGCCCCATTTATTTACTGTGCATGTGTTTGAGCACCTCATCAAAGGAATCATTGGATAGGTTAGAGAAAGTGCAACAGACAATTACATAGGACTTTATTCTATAAGCAAATCACCAAAAGCGGATGCTCGTCCACCTTATTTGAGCAGACGTCGTGATTTGAATTAGTCAGGCTCGAAGATGCTGTCAAAAATCACAAAGGCTTGTTCTGGGTTTTAAGATTTTAATGATTTGACCCCTACTTCTGTTTGATTCTTTGATTCAAATAGCATATATATTCAGAGGAATAACAATCATGAAAAAAATGTGCCACACCTTTGTCCGACTTGTTGGTAAGGCGCCCCCCTCTCCCCCTAGGCAATGTTGATCCAAGTCATGTTGTTAGCAGGCCTCGCCAGGTCCCCAACATGATTGATGGGGGTTAGGGAAGATATGGATAAGAGCAAGATATCTGCTTTCCAAAGAACAAAGGAATTAACCAATTCGGATCATAGCTGTGAGGCATGGGAACTTTTTCAATATATTGTATCAAGTGTGGCAACTATGTTTTTCCCAGGATTGACTAGGCTTTGCACCAATCTGCAAGGGACTAATCTTTCTTCAATTCTATGTATTTCTTCACGTCATTTGGAATTGAAATCATCTGATTTGAGTGCTGTCAATAATTTTATAACTTTAAGCAGTCTGTAAATCACACTTTTTTGAGTTTACTAAAATAAAATATTGTTAACAAACTGTAGGTATTTTTGTAAATTTTTATGACATTTGGAAAACCACTTTGAATAGACAGGGCTGGGGTAATTGTTGCTGTCCAATCCAGTTTAAACATTGACTGATTTGTTTTCATTGTGCAACATTTGCATTGGCCTTTAGCCCTGGAGTAACAGCTAGCACACATTTGTAAACACATCTCAAGTACCAAAGGTTGAGTGATTAAATATGTTGACGACTAACGGAACCCCTGAACGTGATTCTTAAGTGCGCAAGTGGTGCCTTGGAGAGGGGGCCAAAACAAGGTTGTTACAGGGGTAAATTTGTAAATTGATCCAATCATGTTGAAACCGGCACATCAAGTTATGTGTCTAACCCTAAGGATCAGAAGGAGTTTTTTTTTAATTTGAATAGGTACAGCCTAAAGTTTCAGGTCATAGGCTAAAAACAGCCAAAAATCAATAATAATGGTCAATTTCATTTGTACAGGTGGGTCAATTTTTAAGTTGCTTTTGCTGCTAAGTTGCTGCTCCGATTTTTGGATAAAACTGGTGCCATGTATGGTGGAGTTCATAGGATTAAAATAAGGAATAGTATGTGCCTGTCTTAAATGCTAGTTTCCGATGTGGTGGGCACAGAAGGTCACGTCCAATTGCATTCATGGGGCTTGATCTTGGTTACCCTACCTAATCCCCCCTACTTTCTTAAGCAAGCTTTTGAGACACTCAAACTATTCCTTAATTTTATCCTATGACTCCACCAATAATTTGCCCCATTTTTTATCCAATTCGAGAGCAATTTAAAAGTTGACCCCTGACAACTGAAATTGACCCTTTTTATTGATGTTGCTGTTTTTTAAGCCGGATAACTCTTAATCTTTAGGCTGTACATATTACAAACTATACCTTTTCTGAATCCTTATGGTTTAACACATAACTTGGGTGCTTTCAACATGATTGGTAAAATTTTACAAATTGACCCCTTAAAACTTTGTTTTGGCCGCCTCTCCTTAAGGCACCACTGGCGGCACAAGAATCACTTTTCAGGGGTTCCTGTCAGTCTTCAACATATTAATCACTCAAACCTTTTTGTCCTTGAGATGTGTTACAAATGTGTGCTATCTCCGCGGGTTATATTCTTTGGTTGTCCTATTAATCAATCTGCTTGTTGTGCATGTATATTTGTTTCTTTTTTCTCTGTGGATATGAGAGCAAGAGCACCTTTGTGATCGGTTTTTATACAACCCATTCTCTTATCCAGAATTACTTGCCTTTTGCTTTGTCATTTTTGTATGTACTTATATATTTTATCATTATTATTCTGTATTTTTGCAAGTAATTCAATAATATTATTATTACAAGTGACACCGCTCCATTCAATCAGCTTGCGGCTGCCCGCACTTCAACCGCTAGTTGGCACTATACATAAAGTGCAGTAAACAACTGAAGACTCTTATCAACAAAAAGCTCAGGCAGTGCTGTCTCTGAAACCAGAATATCTGTATTAGGTACATGAACCCATGCAACATGGTCACATATCCTCTACTAATGTCAATGCCCATGTTTGATTATGTAACAAGATAGGAATGCACAATAAGACAAATGCTGACAAAGAACAGAATAAACTCAAAAACGGATAACCCTCCCTCCCTCGCTATCTCATTCGCCATTTATCTTCTGTTAAAAAACATGTTTGATAAAGCCAAAAAAGCTCCCTTTTCCCATACTTATGCGACACAAAAAAATATTGATCTCTGAGCTGTCGAAGAGTCTTCCAAGTGCTCTGTGTGTTGCTCATATGATAAGTTGTATGTCAAGTTGTGGCGCTGCTGTAACATAATGGCACTACGATGAACTCGAATTTGGGCTGTGACACTGATACTTGAAATTACTGTCCCACCCAAATGCAAGATAGCAATCCATATTAATCACTATCCTGCTCTTCTTCAAAATGATAGTCCAAGAGAGGTGGCTCCCATGCAGAAAACATCAGACAACAAGGTTCGAACAGGAATGGTCGAAACATATCAAGTATGATGTTGGCAGGCATTAGTATCTGCATAGAGAGAGCACTGGAAATGATGGCCGTCTCTTAGGACACAACACAATCTGAAACAAATGGTTCAACAATATACCCCAAAACGATTACATATGTGTGGCTTTGTCCATGTGGACTTTCAAATTTCCACCGAAAACTGCATGTGCCAATACCATCAAGAAGCACAGTCCGCCCAATTGGGGGAAAGAAACCATAACCCTGCATCCGATCGTTGATTATGAGTACAAAGTGTGGCTCTGGGCGAAGGAATTGTTCGACATTGTGTAGATGGTTGTCTTTAATGACAAGGTTCACACGATTTCCCTGCTGTAAATAAATTCCTGAAGGAAGCCCGGAAGCATTTGCCAATCTCGCTGTGAAATCCAGTTTACCGATGGAGCAGCATCCCAACAGAAAAGCAAAGGGCTGTTTGCAGACATCAGTTATGCTCAGCAAGATGCGAAGTAGACATGGAAAGGGGTTTGCGATGGGGAGGGCGGCCCGGTTTGTAAAAGCCCGTGTGAGAGAGCTGTGAGAGGAGGGAATGCTGTTATCAGAGAGGCACAATGACATGCAGCCAGTCATCCCAGTAGCCATATTATGTCGACATCTATGACATTCAGCCCATGTTTTGGGCTCATTGTACAGCCTGATTATTTTACTTTTAATAGGGCTGTGACAAATACCCAGGTATTCGCCTGCAACCTTTGTCTTACCTGTAATGTCCTACACTTTGAACATATACATATAGTACATTTCAAACATCTGTTTCTCAGTCACTTAACACTGAACCAGCAAAGGGACGATGACCTTTGCCCGGAGGGGGGTAGAAGCACAACAACAAATATGGCCGACTAGATCAGATGATGAATCAAAGTAGAAATTGTATTTAAGTTATCCTCGTAGTTTGCCAGCGATTTAATATTGACGACGAGGTCGGTGAGAATCTACTAAACATCAACATCCAATGATACGGAATTTCTAATATCGCATTTTGCCGAACATTCACAAGCTTGACAAGGCGTGTTTCTACATCGTACAATCATAATGGATAGCAATATGCCTCAGCTAGAGCCTTTCGATCCCCATGGCGATCCGGCAAAAATGGAAAGATAAATTCGAAAAATGCCATGGTAGGTTTCAATATCACACCCCACAATGGAAACGAGCCCTCCTCTTGCACTATAGCGGGGATGATGTGCAGGAAATTCTCAGCACACTCTCAAACACAGGGGGCGTGGCTGATTACAAGGAAGCTGTTGAAGCTTTAACAACACACTTCACAAGATCTACGAGTCCATCCTTTTTCGACGCACTAAGCAGGAGTCTGGAGAATCTGTCAACCAATTCTGCACAAGACTTCGTAAACTAGCTGTGAATCCATTCTGCTGTGATATTTTGGTTCATCAAATCTTTACTTGTGATATGTTTGTTTTCTAAACTTTAACCTATGATCACTTTGTGATGTTATTTTAAAAAAAAAATTACACCATTTGCAAATGTGGACCGGTATTGGCAGTGTACCACTAGGAACCGGACTAGGAAAAGATACAACAGTTGGGAACCAAAATAAAATATCCTTTTTCCAGTTAGTCCACCAACAAAATGCAAGAGCTAATGAAATAAAGGAATGAATCCTGGCATGCTAGCAGTTCAATACATAAAAGATGGAAAGGACCCAGAAGGATGTTTTGAAGTCAGATATATCGATAATTACATTGGGAAAGGTGTATTTACTGTAAAACCATTTAAGAAGGACTTTCTCATAGCATATGATGGGGGAACTTATCACAGCTGCATCAGCTGAAGTCAGAGAAGACTGGAAGTATAGCATGGCAACTCCTCCTATAGCCGGAAGCGGACATCCGGGAGTTAAACAAAATCCGCTTGGCAACGGCATGGCAACAACGTGCGTAATTCGATAGTGTCATACGATGTGGAGTGAACTTAAAGAAGCGATTTGCGCAGTTTGTTTTCACTGCGATTCAGGGATTCCCTGGGCTTCCCCTTTGTTTTCACCACGATGTGACGTCAGCCCGCTCCCAGCTATTAGAAGTATTACATGTAAGATATCGTTCAAGATGGGGAAAAAATGTGTATTGACGCTGCACATTCCAAACATATTGGGTGATATATAAACAATGCAGAGCACAAGAAAGCCAATTGTGTCATGAAAAAAAAAGTGGTCAATGAGCAAAGCTGGCTGCAAACTGCGCTATGATTACAATCATTAAGATTCTAACAACCTGCCATGGCATGACAGTCAAATACCAGCTGGTAACAGCCCCAGGCAAAGAGGTCATAATTAGTGAAGTGTAGTATACTGGTGACAGATCAGATGCGACACAATCAAAAAAATAGTTAGGACACCGATCAGGAAATAGCCGTATTGGGCCAGTAGGACGATCTTGTGAAGATGTGATATTTGATAGTGTTACCACATACGGATTTATAATGCACTTTTTCATTGGGTCCTATAGATATCTAGTAACTCCATATAGTTTGATAATATAGGGTTGAATAGATAATTATCATTTCGATGGCGAACGCCATCTTGGATTTTCTCAAAATGCTGAAGGATGCCAGGTGGCACCCGGCAAGATTCTTTTCTATTCTACAACACCCTAATCTATCATTTTCCATCATTCAGCAAAACAATTTTGTCCCATACTCAACTTTTAAATACTGTCAGGCCCAGAAACTGGACCCATACTTGGAACCATATTTCCCCGACTATTATATAATGGTAATCAACTTCTCATGTTCAGGATGTAGAAAGAACCTACAAGATCCTGTTTGGGACTCTTATGAGACACAACCTGGAGAAACTTCATCCCATTGTAGAAACTGCGATGCTTCAGTCCGTGCCAACTGCAAGGCTGAAAACTCACCTTAAAAATGTCCTGGTCATTTTGCTTGACAAAAAAAAGGCAAACAATTGAGGAAACAATGAGCTGCCTCAGTTAATTGCAGCATTGATGGACAGTGCTGCTCTTGCAAATGACGATGACATCATCAGAAATTCCAACAACCAATCCGCCACCTCAAAGTTCACGTCCTCATGATGAAGATCATCCAAGCCCCAAAAGGCCTAAAATGCAACAGGCTTCAATTACATAAAGACAGATGCTAAAACCAAAGCAATGTCTGGATGAACAACATTGCTAGACTGTTTTCTCTGCCTGCAAACATACCCTTTAATGTTGCTTCTTCGCACACAGAATTTTAAAAGAGTGGTTGAAGCTTTTACGATCGCCCTGGCTATGAGCACCAACACGCAGAGCACTTGGATATTAGATAAGGTGCGTAATAAAAATCAATGAGGATCGAAGTCAGAGAGCATGTTGCAGGGAAGGATGTACACTGATGCAGGATGGCTTGAGTGATATACACAATTAGTCGCGTAAGTTGCCAGCGTCCATTCATTCAAGACGTAGCAAGCAGAGAAGTATGGAATCAAAGTAAGTCGGCCCTTGGTGACGGACAATGTAATAAAAATGAAAGCAATGAAAAGAACGTGACAGGAAGAAGAGATCCTACCTTGCTTGAATTGCTGGTCAGATTTGACAACAAACAATCATTATTCAGGGTGGTTGAAGTGACCAATACTTTCGCATCCCTCGTGTGCCGGGTGCTCGTTAGCACGCAACGGAAATCTTCAATAATGTTTATGAAAGTTGGAAACCAAAAACCACTAGAATTTTGCGTTCTCGGCTTTCGCGCTCGCTATATTCAAAGAATTAAGCTGTGGGCCCTTCTAAATGACACTTTGACCACTCACAACTATGAGGGATCCCAGGGGGCACCCTATGACACAATTTTTGGTTCCCATTGAAACCACCTTTTCAATTGAGGTCAATTTGGACATTTTTTTTATTTTTTTTCTATGCATTTTTTAACTTTTGACTTTTAACCTTGGCACATGACCTTTGACCTCTCAACATATGAAGGGATCCCGTTGTGCACCTATGACACAAGTTTGGTGCAATTGAACTTCAAATTTTTCTGCACTAAATAGGTCCATTAAAAACTAGAATTTTCGCGGTTCTCGGCTTTCGCGCCGCTATAATCAAAGAATATAAGCTGTGGGCTGCCCCATGACCTTTGACCCCCTGGCACTTGACCTTGACCTCCTCAACATATGACGGATCCCATGTGCACCTAGACAGAAGTTTGGTTCCCAATTGAAGTTTAACTTTCAATTGAGGTCAATTTAAAAAACTTAACATTTGTGACACACACATCCAGCCACATACAACACATCCCCACATACACAAACGCACAAACGGATTGCCTAAGTGGTCCTTCTGCCAGCTATATCTGCGGCCACAAAAAAAACATTTTAGTGACACACATTCCCACGGATTGCTGGGGGCCTCCAGCTATAGCTTGGCAGCCCACAACAAAGCTGGGTAATGAACCAGCATGAAGAAAGCTGATATTAGAGATTTCTGATTTTGGGACATGAATTCAGGACCTAAAATTATTTGAGCTTCCATTTCTGACCACATTACATGAATAAACGGTTTTAAGTGGTATATGCATCTCCCTGCTAAAAATTAGAAATCCAGTTATTATATCATGCGGAGTAGCCGCATGATATATTGTCGTTTCCAGGTTTACCCTCTTCTTCTTTGTTTGTACCTCCCTGACTTCAAAAGGCTTTCTAGTGTCCCAACGGTTTGTGTTGCCGATTGGTCGAAAATATGGTCAGAAGAACCACTATACCATGGCCCCTATGGCATGTACACAGATTTGGGTCAAGGTCATGTCAAGAGAAATTTAATTTTTTTTGTCAAATCAGAAAACCCTAC
Source organism: Ophioderma brevispina (assembly GCA_023653785.1). Lineage (NCBI taxonomy): Eukaryota > Metazoa > Echinodermata > Ophiuroidea > Amphilepidida > Ophiodermatidae > Ophioderma > Ophioderma brevispina. The sequence goes on along the minus strand of JAMKCH010000464.1, from coordinate 41,211 downwards.
TTCTCCTGCAATTCAAGAGCTAGAAATGCCAGATTGCATCACAAGACCCCCAATCTATCCTATCCCCACCATGCTTGTAAACAGATAGTGGATCAAGGTCAACTGCGCTACGATAGGGGGCATTTTGTAGCAAAATACGGTACGGGGGGTCGTATTCGTGCTCGATTGATTACTCCGGTGCAATTACCGTAGCCTTGGGTCTGCAAGAGCTAGGAATTTCTAGGGCCAACATAATGGCTCGATAACTCGAAGAAAAGGTTCAATCCACTTATTGTCGGGAAACAATTGTATATATAGACCATTTAACAGCAATTTTTGTAAACATGTTGGGCCTGGAACTTGAAATAGGTCCATCCTGACTGTTAACACAGGGCAATTGTATCTGTCGAGTTGAATCTTGGGCCAAACGACTCGCCGGTAATGGAATTCGCAGGCACCACAAGAAATGACGTAGAATGTTAACTAGGTCTATAGATCTGTCTATGCGACTTCTCTGTAAGCCGTAGGGATGGTTTCTGATTACGTTTGGACATTAAAAACTCCACTTTATCAATAGATGTTGCTGCGTTTCTTTCTAGAGGGGTTTATAAATTATTCGCGGCTCATTGCAAGTCGTAGCAGTCCTTCAATTGGCCATTAAAAGATTATTGCGAGTCTGGCTCGTTCAACAACAACACCGTTCCAAACGAAAAACAAAAATTTAATCTTTAGATGTGGATGTACTAAAGCGGTGAACATCAGTATTTTGTCTGAGCGATTTTTTGATGCATCCACGCACATGAGTTCCGCACATCACTTACGGGTATGGTTTCTAGGTTATATTTGTAAAGCATGTCTCGGTGACAAACAAACAACAAAAAATCAGTCCCTTAGAAACTGATAAATATAATCTAAAATTGACACAATATATTAACAAATCTGGTCTACAGGTCAAATCAAAAGATTTTGGTACAGTTATTTCAAAATGCAATATTTAAAAAACATTGAAATAACATTCGCTATGATATACTCGTCCTTTCAAAGGGAAGTTCTCGGTTATTATAGTTGATTCTTCCTTTTCCCCAATTAAATTGGATACATTTTCCGTTCCATTTGCTTATTTTCCAATTCTTTCTTCTCCATTTTTTCCCTCCGTTTCCTCATCTCTTTCCCGGTAGGTCAGAAAAAAATTCCCGGTGACCAGCTTCGAGGGGGAGTATACTCTTCCCAATTCCCCGCTGTTATGACCACTGGGGAGTACAACACGTGATGCATCAGCGATGACATGCTGGACGCTTAAAACGCTACCATGCTAATGATGATTCAATATGCTCATAGCATGTGTAAAAGACTTACTCGGCCTGTGTGTCAATGAAATAGAAAGAAACTTCATCTGCCTATGCGACGGCTAAAATGGTCGCCACCTGGACGAATATGAATCCGATACATATATGCCTACTATGATCATCACAACTTCATGTGTCTTTCATTCAACTGCCCCAGACTCTGAATGCACAAGACGACCAGCCTAACCTAATGCAAGTAGAGAAAATCGAGGAGAATACAGCTCTTATGACACAACGAGATGGCCTAACTACTACAAGAGAGAAAGAAATGGGGAAGCAAAGCCAGCTCTGATGGCACAAGAAGGTCATAGGCCGAACTACAAGTAGAGAAAAGATCAAGATGACAGGAGAGTCAATCAAGAAAGAAACAGAGAAAAGGGAATTATTTGATATTAAGGGTCTGTTTTTAATTGCAAATGAGCTGCATATTTTTATATATACTTTAGTGTGTAAAATGGCCCCAACCTGTGGAAGTCAACTTTTAACACCTAGTTCCGAAACCGCTTTAAAGCAAAGTAAACTAGTGGAACCTACGTTAAATTGAATGCCTATTTAGAGGTCATGGAAATAAAATAATAAGGGCACAATCGACTATGTCGTTTATTTTCTCGTTTACATGGTGATGTTCATTTTGACTACACTTTGCACAGGATCCAACTCGGATTTGAAACTATTGGTAAAAACCTTTTCTAGGTTGGTAAACATTTGAGTAGAAAATAAATAATCTTTCCCTAGGAGGCATCCAAATGGGAGGCTGAGTTTCGGCCACCCTGCGATGGCCATCACAGAGCAAACTAAAAACAGAATGATTGTTGCACCCTGATATACACCAGTGAACAAGAGGGGGAAAGAGAACAATAACCGATGATCAAAGGATAACCAGTGATGTTTTAATTGGTTAAGAGGAATAACGTTGGAAGGGCTAATAATACACGTCGCGGTTCTAGAACGCTAAATCCCCCTGGCGGGAGCGGTTACAAATTTTTAAATAAGCAGCTGCCAAAATACCCCCCTTAAACCCCAAAATCCCCTTAAAACCCCAACAACCCCTTAAAACCTGGCAACCCCCCTCTTAAACTCGTGCAACCACTTAAACCACAACAATCCCCCTTACAGGCCCAGACAACCCCCCTTACCCCTTCTTTAAACCTGGGACAAACCCGATAAAACCCCTTAAACCCCACAATCCCCCTAAGCCCAGACAACCCCCCTTTAAACCCGGAAACCCATGTGCAACGTCCGGGCAATGCATACGCACATGCGTGAATACGCCATGCGCGTGCATGTGTGAAGTCTGCGCATGCATACGCGTATGATGTGCCACAAATCCACTTAAAACCAAAACCCCCCTTGAACCCAAAAAACCCCTTAAACCTCCAACAACCCCCTTTAAACCTGGACACCCCCCTTAAACTCATGAAACCCACCTTAAACCACAAAACAAGCCCCTTAAGACCAGACAACCCCCCCCTTTAAACCGGACAACCCTTTTAAACCCGGACAACCCACCTTAAACCCAACAATCCCCTTAAAGCTGGACAAACCCCTTAAACCGGCAACCCCCTTGTAAAAACCCAGACAACCACCTTCAACCCAAAACAAATCCCCATTAACCCCAACAACCCCCTTAAAGCTGGACAACCCCCCTCAAACTTGGGCAACCCCCTCAAACTGGGGCAAACCCCCCTTAAACCTTGTACACACCCTTAAACTTGTGAAACCCACCTAACCAACAAAGCCCCTTAAACTCCAGCCACCCCCCTTAAACCCAGGACAACAACCTTTTCTTTAAACAAGACAACCCAACCTTAAACCCCAAAAAATCCCCCCCCTCAAACCAAAAACAACCACTTAAGCTGGACAACCCCTGTTATTTAAAACTCAGACACCCCCCCTTAAACCGGAACACCCCCCTTACTTAAAACTGCGTGCACCCACCTTAACCACAACAAGCCCTTAAGCCAAGACAACCCCCCTACTTAAACCGGACAACCCCTTTAAAACCCGACAACACCTTAAAGACACTATTCAGTGATTGGTAAAATCAGCAATCGAAAAAAAATCTGCAAAAATCAGATTTTAGCATGTACGTAACAAGTACGGTATCCTTAACATACCCTGCAAATGATAAGACCAGAAGGCAACCTAATAAGGCCAGAATCGGAGATTTATTCATTACTGTCCGAACGGACGACACTTACTACAACACGTAATGAATGGAGAATCGATCTTGGAACCACTGCCGTTTTCTGTCTTTTCATTCAATTCTACAGCTGGAAACGGTAACTTATGGAAATTCTATAGACTTATCCTGCACTTTGAAGCTATTACTGCAATTTCAATGTTTTTCAAATCACTGATAGTGTCTTTTAAACCCAACACTCCCCCTTTTCAGTCCAGGACACCCCCCTTAAACCCAGACACCCCTTTAACACCCAGCAACCCACTTAAACCCCAACAATCCCCTTAACCCAACCCCTGAAAGGCTGGACACCCCCCGTAAACCCGGACAACCACCCCCCCCAAAAATTACCAAAAACCCCCTTAAAACCGGACAACCCCCTTAACCGGACAACCCCCGTAAACTCGTTTACAACCCACCTTAAACAAAAACAAGGCGAACTCGTATTTACGCGATGCGTACATATGTCCCCGCCGAATGTTGCGAACACTAACATGTGATAAATGCAACTTCAACACCCTACCCGCTCCCAATAACACCGCAACACTCCACCCTCCCACCACCCCACAAAACCCCACGCCCTCCCCAACACCCCACACTCCCCAACACCCACCGCACCCTAACACCAACAACCACCCCACCCCCTCTTAAACCCTCACTACCTCCACCATACCCCAATACTATAACAGCGCCCCCCTCCCTTGCCCCAAACACCCCGCAACCCAGCCATTCCCCTCCCAACAACCCACACACCTCATCGCTCCGCAAATCCTGCCCAACACTACCAACCCTCCCCAACACCGCAAACTCCCACCCCTCCCCCAAACACAAAACACCCATGCAAAACACCCCACCCCTCCCAAACACCACGCAACACCACGCAACACCCATCCCCCAACACCTGACAATACCCAACCCCCTCCCCAACATCCCTGTTTGGCAACACCCCACCCCCTCACAAACATCCCTCACCAACACCCCACTCCCTCTCCAAAAACCAACCCCCCCCAACACCTCATAACTCCCCCTCCCCAACACCTCACCCCTCCCTTATAGCATAGTAGTCTCAGTAGCGAAGCGAATTTTGCCTATCCGATGCAACGTTTCAGAGATACAGCAATACGCATATTTCAACCCCCCCCTGAAACCCGGACAACCTCCTTTTAACCCGGACAAACCCACCTTACACCCCAACAATCCCTTAAGTCCAGACAAACCCCCTTAAAACGGACAAACCCTTTTTAAACCCAGGACAACCCAACTAAAACACCAACAATCCCCCTTACACCCAACAACCCTTAAAGGCTCGAAAAACCCCTTAAACCGGACAACCCCCCTTACCCACACCCACCTCACCTAATCATCGCGAGAGTACATGATTCCCACCCCTTCCCATCAAGTTTCATCAAAAATCGGACTTATGGATATTCAGATAGTTTGTTCACAAAGTTTTTGGGTGAAAAACTACCCCAAATTTAGCCAATAAATATGCAAATTAGCCTATTAATTAACATATCATGCGCCACAAACCTAATCAACGAGAGAGTACATGATTCCCCCCCTCCACCAAGTGTCATCAAAATCGGACTTAGGATCTTCAGATTAGTTTGTTCACACGCTTTTTGGGTTAAAAATACACCCCCAAATTAACTCATCAATTATGCAAATAGGTACCTAATTAGCATATGCCATGCCCATGTAATTCTAAGCAGATAAGGGCATGGCCGTCGATCCCACCCCCAAGTAACACAAAACCTTATGGGTCTCATGTATCGCGTGCACAAGGATTGTGTGGAAAATACCCAAAATTAAATCATTAATTATGCAAATTAGGTACCTAATTAGAATATGACACGCCCATAATCTAAACAAATGAGGGCATGCAGGCCGCTCCCACCACCAGTTACATCACCATAACCCTATGGGTCTCATGTTAACACGTTCACAAGATTGTTTTGGACGCCGCCGACGCAGACTCCGCCGACGCCTTGACTGGTAGCATAATCCCCCTTCTGCTTGTTCAAGCCAGGTAGTCCAGGAGCCCTCAATCGTATCTCGCTTAAAAAAGGTTGAATTACAGCCTATGCTCTAAAATAGTTGACCCCCTTACATGGCATAGTGTATATGTTGGGGGATATGGAAAAGTGAGGTTGGATTAAATTAAGCCTAGTGCGAAAAAAATTACAATCAAGATGGCGCCAAAATGGCCGCTTTTACCTAAAAGACTTTTATTATACTTTTTGATTACAACCTCCCAAATAGTGCCGTTACGTAATTTACAAGCCAATCAAATTTTCGACAATGATTGTGATACCAATTTAGGTATAGTTTAAGGATGCTCAGGGTATAGAAAATTAGGTTAAAAAAGTGTGTTTTTCGCATTTTTTTGAAAAAAGAGGACTTTTTTATCTTTACATTTTCTTCAATATGGTTTTTAAACCATTATACTAATGCATTCGATATTTTCTACAAATTTGACCTGAATCATACGCGATGGCATTAATAAAATATCAGGAGCATTCGATATACCAAAGCCAAGTTATATTACGTAACAAAGTTCATAAAGAGGTTATGAGATTTAAGCTTTTTAAGTGCACTCTATAAAAACCTATAAGAGCTAGAGATTTGAAAATGGTATGAGTACATGACATTGTGCAGTGGTGTGGCAGTGGTGAATGAATGAATGATTGATTGAATGAATGAATGCATGAATGCACATTGAATGAACGAAATGAATGCAAGTGAATGAATGAAGCCAATTGAAGGAATGAAATGGAATGCATTGAATGGAATGAATGCAATTGAATGAATGAATGAATGCAATTGAATAAATGTTAATGCTTTTTGTGATTTCAGAATATTATTTTTTTCTTTAGTACTGCCTTTATTCACCACACACACCCACACCACACACAATAAAAAGAACAACCCAACTTCAAAATACATCAGGACATACAAAAACTGACACCAAAGATGTGTCCTTAGGTAAAAATAAATTGTAGCACAATTAATTCTGTGGAGAAATTTGAATGAAAGTTCGTAGTTGTGGGTATATTGAGGGATCTACAGGGAAGTAAAAGGAGGTTGGAGGAGTGGCGGTAATATCAAGAACTTATTTCAAAAGCGATTATTTGTATTATTATTCCCCAATTAGCAAAAAATTGGTCAACACCAGAACAATCCAAGGTTGTAAACATGGTGTCAGCATTGAACTATGTAATTTACTGTATATCTTTCCAGTCTCTAGGAATGGCAGATAGGAGTTTGTAATACTGGAACCAGAGTCTATATGCTTATGAGATATCTTCTGCAGCTCTTTAAACATCAAAAATTCAAAAATCTCCGAAATGATGTCTTTACATACACAATACCAGATATATAGCAGTTGGTTCAGAAGAAGGGGGCCTTTTTATTATCAATTTTAAATCCTTACACCACAAAACACCAATATAACTCAGGATAGAAAAATGCACTAATGTCCAAAAAGATGCGATGACGTAATCGTACAAACACAAATATGAGCACGAAATCACTGGCCATGCCAGCGACACCTTCGTGGCTTGCCATGCATGGTCATAGGAATGAGTGGCGGAGGCTCCGGGTTCGAATCCCACATGGATGTCCAATCTTCCTTTGGCTTCATCCCTTTACCCCTGCCATTCGCTCTGGAGATAGGCTAGAAAACCAAAAGGCAGTTAGGGTTAATAATAAAAGGAATACACAAACATATCATGAGAATACTGTCTCATTCGGTTCTTAAAACGAATGTTGAGCCAGCATTCACAAGATCTTTTATTAAAGGGTTCTTAATATGTTCTATAAAGAACTCCAGTGCTTGTGAAAATTACATTTAAATAGCAGATAATCACAAAAGGCATGATGAATTGAATGTATGAACAGCAATTCCAATTAGCATGGTTGGATTTATCATAAAAACCGTTTGATCCAGGCAATATTAAGAAAATTACAAAAGGATCTGCAATCCGTCATTACTTAAAACTCTTTTGAAAAGGGTAGCACAGTATTTTCTAATTTATCAGAAACAACCATTCCACAAAAATATACAAAATATATCAAGCTCTTCTTAAAAAATTGTCTGGAGGTTGGAAATACTGACAAGTTTAGACACAACAAACGTTTTGATCAAGTGATAAGATAGGGGGTATAAGATTTCTCATCTTCCACATTTGCAGGGTTTCTTATATCAGGCAATTCGCTTATGAAGTTAACATCAATCAGTCTGTTCATATCATGGAAGATCTGCAATACCTAATAAAAAGGAAATCGTGTGACCAATTCCATCGTACTAGTTTCCACTGAAACAACATTGTGATATTCCTTTAAAACTGCTATAGCATATAATCGTTTACTTTTATTAGAGCTTAGATGCAAAGTAGAAAATACTGAAAAAAATTTATCCAAACGCTCCAATGTTTCGTTAAGAGTCATTGTGCGTTCTAATATTTAATGTGTCATCGGCATACTGACTTATTTTAATAGCATTAAATCACACTGTACAAGAAACTGTTTTTATACTTATTTCTTTGTGACATGGGTTGAATCCCTAAAAGTTTCTGAACATAGCAAAAAGAAAAGGTAAGGTGACAACCGCAACATGACGAAGACCGATTCAATTCAAAATTTTGAAGAATGAGAGGCAGGCCATTATTCATAACGCAACTTTCAGCTTTTTTTTTTTTTAAATGTAAAATGATTTCTGGTTTATCGTCTGGAAATCGGGGGCAAAACCAAATTTTACCAGGATTATTTATACAATTCTAACTAATTTGATCAAAGTCTTGTCAAAATCAATAAACAAAGGCAACAAAACAAGTATATTTCACATCTGGAAATTTATTGATATCCAAAAGTAATCTAACCTTTTCGCCAATATCTGTAGCGACCCTTTAAGAAGGCGGTCTGATCATGCTGGATCTCGTTCAAGACAAGTTTCATACGGTTGCAATCCGACTTTGTTGTAATTATTTTTATAATCTACGATTCCGGAGGTGAGGACGGGCCTCCCGTTTTTCCAGAACATCAAAGGACGTATCCTTTTAGGCAAGAGTTGTACTTATAACTAAAGCTTTGGGAAACTGACAAGGGATACCATTATCAAAAAATTTAGGCGGACCACTAATTCATTCCGAAAAGATGATCAAATCCTGATAGTAAACCATCTGTTTTCAGAGATTTAACATTAGGCATTGACCCGACAGCTTTCCAACCTTCCTATTCGTTACACACATTAACATTTTAAACAACTATCGCTATCTAGCTCCGGAAGGGTTTTGGTGTCGGATTATAAAAGACGATGTGTCAATTGTCCACTCTATGCATAATATTTGTCCAATGTGTACAAATTTGATTAAAAGCAGCTCCAGCATTAGATTTATTCTTAGTGTTCTGAAATTTAACAACAGTCAATTTCGAATAAGTTTTGACTCAGAGTGTTTTTTTAAATTAAGTAAATACCTACTATCTTTTCCCTGTCTTCAACCCACTGAGTTTTGGCACGTATAAAAAAAAACATGTGCTGTTTGATCATAAATTACTTCAAGAAATTTCTCTTTTTCAAGTGATTATGAAGTTTACCTCATTTGGATAAACGTTTGCACTTGAATCTCAGAGTATCAAGGGAAATTTATTTCCTTTACCAGTCCTTAATCCTTTTTTTTCAGTAAGCGTTTTCTTCCTTAATTAATCATTTTCAGTAATATTGGATCATTTCATGGCACTCCTGAACTGCTTACCAATAAAGATCTCGTCAGGATTAGCAATAATTACCTATCATTTAGAGATTTGGATTTAATCCAAAAGCCTGGCCTCGTGAAGTGTGTGATGGACTAATTTTTGTTCTCTAACTATGCTAAGGAGTCAGCTTACAAGATTTTCTCGGTGTGTTTACTTCGCAGTTTATCGACTTGTGTGTGTATGTGGGCTTGTGTATGTATGTGTGTGTCCATAAATTTTGTGGGTAGACGTTCATATAGACGTTCCATGGATGGAAAGAGTATTGTCATTAATTCCTTCAAGCGCTACTGCACAATGTATAGAGCGCATGCATGACGGAATTCAATGGTAATACATAATTGCATTCAATGGGTGACTTCTATATAAACTCTACCAAAATTTTGGTTTTAGTTTGACAAACCTGCGGAAAGAATGACAAACTTATTACAGGGGGGTAACCTGTACACGAGCCTGGAACACCCGAGTTACAAGGATTCCGGCGGTGACCCTATACGCGTGAGGGACCGAAACGGATGGATGGTCACTCCTATCTGTTCAAACGGATTACCTATTGAGACCAGACCTTTCAAATGGAAACTCTATCCGCGAACCAGGTACAGGCGATATTACCAATGGAATTTTAACCTGTGGATTTTACACTCACTTTGAGCTATTTTGTGGATGTTTATTCTATTTGAGCATGGAAATCAATACAAAAATCAAAATTTAACAGATTCTGAAACTGAAAAGTAAAATTTGTACCCTAGTGAGACTGACAGAGTACCAAGGTTGAACTTGATACCCTGCATGCAAGTCTCGAGATATGACCAGGGTATCCGTTGTTGTAACGTGGATGGTTACCGACCAGAATACCCAGGTACCCCCCCCCCCCCCCGGAATGATTTAATTTTGGTTTCGCGAACCACTACAGAGGATCTTTTGAGATGTCTTGGGTAGGAATAAACAGTAAAAACATGGCTAAATTCCAGCTTGACTATCCACAGTTCAAAGCATTGGTCAACCTTCGGGTCCAAACAAAACTATAAAATCCACAAGATGCTCTTGTTAACGAAGTCTTACACAGAGCAAATATGTTAATGGAAATAAAAGATTCTGAATTCGTGTATCAGCGTGCAGATGTTACCATAGCTCCCTTAAACGGGTTGTTGCAAAGAAGAGACAAAACCCTTTTTTAATTGCTAGTAGGACAATGTTTCTGCAGAAAAATATATTAACCCCACACCTTCCATTGGTGGAGATATAGGCTGTCGAACATTCGTTGATATGGCTTGTTGAAATCAGAAAATTTGTAATTTAGCGCATGTTTTGGTATTAAGGTACGTTCATACTTCCACTGCACTGCATTGCGTGCGTAAAATTTACTGCAATGTTCCGTCTGCGCTCTGCCTGCACTCCTAATCGATTTATTGCAGGTCAACCACGGTCACTGCAGTCAGGGGGTTGCAGTGTAAACTTGCGATGGAGGATGCAGGAAAAAATTGGCCTTACGCACAATGACTGCACCCCACTGCATTTGCTGCATCGCAGAGTGCAATAATTTTAACTTTGTTGCAGTATGCATTGCGTTACAGTACTGCAATGATGGCTAGTAACGCTTTGGTAGGTGCATTTGCAGCACTGCAAGCAATGCAGTGGAAGTAGGAACGGAGTTCCTTTAATCATCCGGCATTTTAAGGTTTGTAATGTTATGTACTTATGAGGCATGTTAGGGTATCAAGGAAATACAATGTATTACATTGATTACCAAAATTTCCAAGAAAATGGTGTCATTGTTAAAATCGCAATTTTAATAGGGGTTGCAACCATATTCTTCCCCCTGGGTAGGCCTGCTACAAAATACTGGGGATATCATTCGCCTTAAAGTTAAAGAACTGATATCCACAGTGTAATACCTGCTTAAGATTTTGCTTTTAAAATGCTTGAAAGGGCATTAGTGCTAAATTCTGTCGATTTGCAAAGTATCGCAAAAAAAAGCATTGCATCATTGCATTTTAGAAATGACACCTACTGTTACACAATTTTCAGTGTTAAAAAAACATGTGTTGAACTGGCCAGCTAGGACTCACAAACAGTTTAAAACGCACTTTTACAGGTTTTTGCCCGTTTCGAGTCCCTTTTACAGTTATTTGAACGTTTCGCCAGTCCCAGAGTCAAACGCGTTTGTAGAACATTTTAACGTGTACTTTCAAGTGAAGATTTTGGTCATGAGTTTTCTGCATGTGATCCAAAATTATGATCATTTTAAGCAAAAAGTGCGCAGTTAAAGGAATTTCTTCGTGTAACTGATTGATGATCTTCGTTTACGAATAACTTAGTTCTGAATAAGCGTACATAACTGTAATTGTATGACTAACGGGTGTTATCTGAGGTCCAATTTATAGAAAAAATTGGCTTAATGAATGATTAGGCTCGGGCCATATCAAAGGAACCCATTGGAATAGAAATATTTCATTTTGGGTTGAAAATGCCAAAAAAAATGTGATTTTTCCTCAAATTTGCACCTTAAATAATTCTTTAAACGCACAAATTTTGATATCAGCGTTGTAGTGAGATAATTTATTCGTCTTCAGGATGACACAAATGCGGTTCCAGTGAAGATGCAATCAAAAGTTACGGCTAAAATCGGGGTCGTTAGTCAAAGCGGCGGCCATTTTGGACGCCATCTTGTATTTTATTTGTTCGCCATCTGTTTTTAAAAATAATCCAACATCAGGTTTCCTGATGCCCAAGATGTTCCCTACTTGAATCTAGTCACCATAATTTTAGGCAGCCCGGGCAAAAATATTTCAGTTTCAAGATCATGGATCCCTAATACAGGGGAATAAAATGAAATCCCACATGATTAATTAAATAAAGAAAAAATTACGTTATAGTGCTTTTGTTGACAAAAATCGGAGCTTCGTTCAGACCTTATGGTCAAAAAATGACTTCGTGAATTGGAATTTCTGTTTTTTACTATTGTTTTAACATCTTATGTAATTTTATTGTTTTTTCAAGCTGCGATGTTTAGTTTTTCCACTGTAAAAAATGATAATCTCAAACCGTAATTCCCTTGAGCTCTAAGTTCAAAAGTATCTTTTAAAATCCAAGCACTTATTTCTAATTCATCATGAAAGTAAAACTATGTTTCTAAAAACATACAAACAATAAAAAAAAAACAGCGTTTCTAGACTTAAATCCTCTATTAAAAATGTCAATTTAATGATTGCATCCTGCTGCAAACATGATTTCTCAAAACGATGATCTAGAGAGATGGATTAAGAAGCCACATTGGAGTTATAAATAAACTACCACTATGGATGAACTAGAATATTGCCATTTAGCCCCATGGGAACTTGTTTAAGGGGGGGGGTCCAGCTGGTGCCTTGGTGTAAAAATAATATTTTTTTTTTTTATTTCTTGCCAAATGGACCCCTTGGAACAAGACTACAAATTCTGGAAAGGAACACAATTAGACTGCAAAGGAAACTCATGGAGCTTGGTTTGTACATCAAGTATTACTCAAAGGATGCCTCACGACCAATGAACTGAAGAAAAACTGATACTGGGGGATCCTTTGATCATCGGTTATTGTTCTCTTCCCCTTTGTTCACTGGTTGTATATAAGGTGCAACATCGTGACGGTTTAGTTTGCTCTGATGATGGCATTCGTAGGTGCCGAAAGCTCAGCCTTCCAATTTGAATGCCTCTAGGGAAAGATTATTATTTTCTACTCATGTTTACCAAGTACCAAGTAGTTTCAAATCATAGTTGGATGCCTGTGCAAAGTGATAGTAAAATGAACATCAAACATGTAAACGAGAAAATCTGTCAAATGGTACATCTGTCAAATGGTAACGCAGGTGTCCTAAGGCCAGCTCAGCGAGGACGGAAACTTCGCGTAGAGCAGAAGGACAAATGCTGGCTTGATTTTGATTATTTTCTACTCAGGCATCCAACTAGTTGGTAATATTTGGTGTTGTACAAACGAAGTTTAAATGAGATGAATATGAAGGGACGAGTCATGTTTAGATTTAACAACCCAACTAAGCATAATGCCCTAATGACAAAACTAAGGCAGCAGAAAAAGCAGTTAAAGAAACTGTATAGACTTAAGATAAAACTGAAGGAATTGCATTGACAGACAATGCAAGGTCATTAACCTCTCAACCTCTGACATCCAAATTGCAACACTCTAAACCATCATATTAATCTCTACATCCCTAATCCCTAATCCCTAACCCCAACCCTTTGACCCAATACCAAACTACTATTACACCCTAACTTTCAACTCTTAACACTCAACACTCTATACTCAAACCCCAACACCCTTCCCCTTGGCCCTTTCTCATTTTTTAACATACTAAAAGTTGCTGCTGAAACCACGGATCTTAATCAGCCGGATTGAATTTGGGGATTTTCGCCAATGTTACGAAATGCATTACGCATTTGGAGATGTGCTATTTGCCTTGCGTTGGCAGTGTATATCAACGTTTTGTGCGCGTAAATTTCGTGCGCAAATGGAGCAGTACCAGGCCCGTACAGGGGTGCGGTCGCACACCCCTGCGCAAAGTAACCAAACTAAACCAAGTTTTGGATCTTCTTGAGTATGTCAACGAAATGCCACAATGTCAAGGGATAAACGCCAAACAATTTGAAGGTTTGTGCAGTTTGGAAATTGTTGAAGGGTCTGTGATTTATCATTCACATTCTTGCCTTCAAATTATACAAGGCGGTCCCTCGCGGTAGTAAAAGTAACATAACTTTAAGATCACAGGGAAGATTGTGGTAGAAATAAGTGGTTGTCGAACCACCAAGGCTCCTCCATAGCTGTTAAAACACCTGGAATGACCAAAAGAATGACTTTGAAAAATGTTGGTTGTAGTCAACATAATTGATACCAAGTTTCATGGCCATACAACCTTTAGTAGTTAGTTGACCTTGGGTGACCCACTTGACTTTGAAATTACCTTTACAACTTCATTTCTGTATGTTGACCACACCTTTAAGTTTCATAACCATGCAACCATTTGTGATTTGACCTTACGTTGATTTGACCTGATGACCTTGAAATGATGTTGGAAATTGTTGGTATCCAAAGGTGAATACTCCCCAGGTTTCAGGACCATAGAACCATTTGTAGTTACAGCACCAAATGTTGATGACACCCACAAGTTTCATGACTATGACCATACAACTATTTGTAGTGATATGACCTTCTTTGACAATGGATGACCCCAGATGACCTTGAAATGTCAAAAGTTGACTACACCCATTGATCATTACAAACCACTGGACCATGGAAGACCACACATATGACCTTGAATCGACTTCAAAAATTTCCAGCACTGAATATGACACACCCACCAGTTTCATGACCATCAACCCATGCAGTTGATTGTGACCTCAGATGACCCCTTATGACCTTGAAAAAAATTGGCATCAAATGCGACTTTTCCCACCAGGTTTCAGGGCCATAAACCGTGTTTAGTGATTTGACCTTGGATATTGAGTTTATCTTTTTTGTATGGATTACAGGGCCAGCAATAATTATAAGCCCTATCGGGTTGTCCATTACTGGTCCTAGCATATCATATCCCTCACTTATTCAACTTAGTACAGTTTACAATTGATACTTTATGCATTATTATATAATATACTGTATTATACATTTCTGTCTTGTACGCTATGTTATGCTGAATAAAATTGAATTGAATTGACCCCGCACGACCTTGAAATGACCTTTAAAATTTATGGCACCCAAAATGGACCACACCCACCAAGTTTCATCATCCCATTTTTTACCGCATTTTACCTTTGACCCAAGCTACATGACCCATCTCTGAACTCATCCGCCGCCTACTTGAGCGACATCTATGGTGCGAAGATGGACACCCATACTTGCTTATATAAAAAGATATCGTGTTTACAAGGTTTGTAGCAATTTAACGCTATTTTGACCTTTGACCCATGACATATGACCCACTTCAGATCCAGGCCAACGCGTACTTGAGATACATCTATGTTGCAAAGATGGACACCCTCGCTTGCTTAGATCCAAAGATATCGTGTGGGACACACACACGCACGGACGAAGAGCATTTCTATAGTCCCCCTTCGCCAACAGAAGTTGGCGGGGACCAAATATCTGGCATCAGATCCCAAAATTCCACAAAAAGGCAACAGGTCCACTTTTTGCTGAAAATTTGATAAAACAGTCAAAAATTTAGAGAAATTTTGGTGATGAGTATGTTCAAAAAGTCCAAAAAAAGGACCATTTTAGGGGGGGTTAGGTCCACTTTTTCAAGTCCCGCAACCCCCCCCCCCCCAAAAAAAAAAAATCCTGTGTACGGCCCTGAGCAGTACACATTCGTACTTCATACAGAAACTCCCAATGTGCTGACAAAAGATTTTAGTCAGCACATTAGATTTTTAGGTATAGTCAGTTTGACTTCTTTAAAGGCCAGAAGTTGTAAGAAACATAGACCTAAGAAAAAAACAGCTGGAATGCATGGGTCATCTGCCCCAGTGGTTTGCAAATGGGGACATCAATATGAAACAAGACCTCTGGCTGACTGTTAACTTTGGATGACCTCACTTTGTTTTTTAACATGTTACACTAGATTATTCTCACCAAGTTTCAACTGAATCAGAAAAGAATGGAAAAAAATACATGCAAATAAGATTAAGGTCAATCAGATGTCAAAGGTACAAAGTATGAAGTTAATTGATCAATTATTACAGATGTAGCGAGTCCAATATGTGCAGGCTTAAAATTTTTACCATACACAGACAACCACCGGTGCATGGTTAAAATGTTTTTACCACACACAAGACAGCCGTCAAACATACTGTCACACTCGCGGTCGATGTCATGACCGACCGCGTCTGTGACATGTCCTTCACGCTTGTTTCACTCCAGGCGATGGTGGCCAAGAAATCCTCGATTTACATGGGCCATTGTTTCAACACGTAGATGCGTAAACTTGACGTAAACCGATTGTTTTTAATGCAAGGGTTATTTTTAAACATTTATATATGAATAACAGATGTGAAATGTTTCAGTAATTTTTAAACAAGCTAGTAGTAAGTGCTCAAAGTTATTAAAGTAAGGTAGTTTGGGGCAAATTAGGACATTGGGGGCCGATTTTGCAAAATCGGCAAAAAATCGGATCGGCAAAAATATATCAGAGGCTGCCGATTCTCAGCCGATGTACTGAATGAATGAAAGGGACGAAGTACAATGGGTATTTTTCCAGTTTTTAAGTAGAAACATGAGACAAGTGTTGCTCAGAAAAGTAACATTTCCTCCGAAATTCCTCATCAGAACATAAAGCAAATGTGGACTGCAGGGATTTGTTGATTATAAACATCGTCGCCAATTCCTAAGTTTAAGAATTTGAACTTGGTGTGATCTTTAATATATGGGGTAAATCGTCACGATTTTAATTTTCCCCAAATTATTTTTCCCTAAAATCATTTTTCTAAAGAATTAAACACTTGATTTTAAAAAAAAGCCAACATGAGATTTTAGGTAGTTTGTTAATAATACACATAGGAAAAAGTATTTAATTAAAAAAATACCCTTTTTGTTTTTGGTTATTGCAGTCATGTCCCTTTTTGTTTTTGGTTATTGCAGTCATGTCCCTTTTTGTTTTTGGTTATTGCAGTCATGTCCCTTTTTGTTTTTGGTTATTGCAGTCATGGGAAGGGATGTGTATGACCATCCTTTGGTTAGATTTTTTTTTTCAATTTGAGAGCAAGAGGATCAACTTGACCAGCTAGTGGACGCCATTTTTACTCTTCTTGAACTATACATAGATGGTATCATTGATGCCTATGATTAATAGAAACTTTACCTGTCATTTGTTGCTCTTGTTTCCATGGAAATTTTGCTTCAAATAAAAATACAATAAAATGTTAGGAAATTTTGTTCATTTGCCCGGAAAATACACATTTTTCCAGGTCTGATCATCGGATCAGATCGGTTGATCGGCCGATACTACAAAAAAACATCGGCAAATCGGTCGGCAGAGGAAATCCTGGATCGGTTAATCTCTAGGGGCAATGGTAAATTGTTTTAACTGTTTGAATGTAAATGTGAAGAAACATGTTTTGCCCTTCACCAAAGAATTGTGACCTTTAATTTGTGTATATTATGAAAATAATGTTATGGTACATATACATTTCAAGCAGCGTCCTGTGAGAGTTGTTAATTTTTTGTTGTAATTGTTGCGTGAGGCAAAACAACTTGTGGGGCTTGGGGCAACCGCTTTTTTGTGTTCCGGTAACTTGTTTTTGGCCACAAAATTACTAAGAATCTTTATAATTTAATTTTGTTGTTTATTTTCCCCCTCTTCACGTGGAGTTTCACGTTTGTGGTCCAGTGGATTAGCGCTCGCCCGCAATCCAAAGTTTTTGGTTCGAGTCCCATGGCCAACGTTTGTGCCCCCTTGAAATCAGGCGCTTTAAAAACCCCTCAATTACTCCTCTCTACCCAGGTGTCTAAATGGGTACCACCGGCATTATTCAATGTCGGGAAGGTAATAACAGACTCGCTGTAGAGGAGTGTAGCAGCCCGCCTAAAGCAAACATCGAATGGTGGAGTCTGGCCCAATCGCTTCGTAAGAGAAATGGGCACTTCCGTTCCTGTGTCTTCAGGTCCGTCCCCTTTACCTTAACTTTTTTACCTTCCGTGTCGAAAATTTGGGGCGCAAACAGGTACCAAATTTGGTTAAAGGGGGTCGCACTAAGGGGTATTTAAATTTTGATGATTTCTTTGTCATCCTATTGCCTATTTATATCAATTTGTTATAATAGTGGCTTAAGTTTTATCCACTTTCATCCGAAAAACATAGTTGGACAATAATTCTGAAAGTAATTTTTAGTATACATTTCCTTTGCAGTCGGGGTGCTGTCCGTCGGAAATTTGCATCTGCATACCGATTTGGCCATAGTTTCGGTGATGTTTATTTTTTTTTTAAAGGTTTCTGAAGTAACTTTTCTGGCCACTGAAATGAGATGGTAAAAATTTGCACCCCGCCAAGAATTAGGCTTAAAACGAAAACTACCGCTAGCTGATTTAACTATTTGAGTGAATAATTGACTATCAAACATCAAGGAATTATATAATGCAATGCATTAGCCGAATTGAAATTTAATTACAAAATTAATTTTTTAGGTTTTTTCTTTTTTTAATTAAAAACTTCATAATTATGGGGCCCAGATTTTGAATTCATCACCTTGTCTGCATGTGTCAATAATTTTGTTTTGTTTTACTTTCATAAACTTTTAAGGTGACTAGTTGCGACCAAGCTTGGCTGTAACGAGGTTGACCCTCCTTTTAAACCCTACACGCCTTTCCTATTTTGCTACCCAATAAAAGATCTGTTAAGGCTGCATTAACACTGGCTTTAGAGAGAACTATCCCTTTGAAATTTTGCCACAATACAACCAAAGTATTCCATATGTTCAATCTGAAAGTGGATCCCAGCTAAAGTTGAAGAACCTAAAACTGGGATTCAACAGGCTTAGCTCACATATTAATATAGATCTATAGTCCATTGCACAGCTGTCACAGAGGAGACAAGAAGATAGAATGGGACAAAAGTTTGAACTGCTCCCTCAGCAGGCAGATTGATTCCCCCCTAAGCGTGTTGCTTTATTGGCTCTGACTCACCAACATCATGTCATAGTTTATGATAGTTTCAAATCAGTTAGAACCACAAAGACAAGCAATTTCAGCTAATACAACACAATTCAGCAGGATGATGACAATGAATGATGCCCTTACAGAGGCATTGAAGAAAAAATGATTCAAATAAATGTATCAGTTGGACTTAGTCTAGTTTGCACATTGGCAATAACTCACTGTGAAGGAAAAAAAATCAAATTCAATAAATTAAAGTGTCCAAAACACAAAATACAAACCCTCGTTCAAATCCATATTGAAATTCGGATTGAAATTGTAATCTAACACATATCTGTAGATTTTTTATTTTAATCGCAAGACTTTGTTTTAAAAAATACAGGATTTTTGTTTGGATATACTGTACCCTTTTTTGTGTATGAAATGCGGGTGAGTCCAAACTACATGTACAAGAGTTAAAAAATTGGCCTCATATATCCTTTATGACATGATCGTGGATTACCCAACAAAAGCGAAATCTATTAAGACACTATAGTGATTCACCCAAAAAAATCAAAATATTTTAAATTTTCAGGAATAGTGTAAAAGTTTTAGAATCGTCTGTACAATTCCTTAAGTTATTTTTCCAAGCGAAAAAATTCTTAGAAAAGGAAGAAAACAGCAGTAAAAATACGATCTCCTTGAATTAACGAGCTGTAGTAAGTAATGGCTGAAATATCTGATTTTCCTTACTAGGTTGCTTTTGGTCCTATAACTTTGAGGTATGTTAAGACGACCTAAACTTGTTATAAAACCAACAAAAATCCTGATTTTTTTTTTTAGAATGATTTTTTTTCAATTTTCTAGTCAGCAAATCAACTGCTAGTGCCTTAACTTTGGCAATAACATTAAAAAAAAACCGTAAGTAATGGATGGTACTGCCAATGAAAGTGCTTTCAAGACAACCATCGAGGCAAATGTAAAATAATCCTTAGGGCATACAGGTGACGAAAAAGAAAACTTTTCTACATGTTGAAAAAAATTAATGGAAAGATACATTATGAAAGTTTTTAGAGGGGGCCCAATTAAATCGTGCAATGAAATCCAGCTCATAAATGACATCACAATAATGAACTTTTCTTTTTAGGGATTATTGTTTGATAAATCAAACCTTTGTCTTTTACCTAACGAATGTCCCTTCCCGGCTGCACACTTTAGAAAATTCCCAGAGACCGAACACCCACTTCAATACTTTTGATTATACAATGACCGCAAAAAGCTGTTGTGCAGTTTTAACATCTAATTAGGTTAAGACGGCATATATTTGTTATGGTAGGCATTTCACACTACATACCCAGTATCTGATTCACTATCTGTTTAGTTTATGGCCTTTGAAGATAATTGTTTATAAACTCCTCCAAACTCCTGGCACATGTAAACAAGCTACATGCATGATGCAACGTTACTACTTCTGTGTCACTCCATACTCCGGCGGGTTGTCTCAATTTCTTATTTACATGCAATTTAACAATGGTAACAAACATGATGACATATTCAACCTCAAGGATACGTATCATGCTCCAATGTTTTCGATGAAGATTGTTTGAAGTGCTTAATCTCCAAAGAGAGGCTCTTTATCAGCTTCTGTGTAGTGAATAGCCTTGGAGGCAAGTGGTTCCATATCCAACCACTATTCAAAGTTCTAGAAGTCTTTTTTTTTAGTCTTAGCGTTATGGTTTTTGTTAGTTTTAGGCCATAAATAAAAGAGTTTGTTTCCTCCTGTAAAATTTTAAAGGGGTGCACATTGAACTTTCCACCTGGGACAAGTGCAACTTGTATATACGGTACAACAAAACGGTTTTTACTTTTGTGAGAGAGAAAGAACAAATCAACGCATGCACACATAGTTTTGATGTGTTCTTATGCATGAGCCACACAGAGGCAAGTGCACTGGACAAAGGTCAACATGCAGCGCAAGCCCACTGAATACTATTTTTCTTTTTCTGAGAACAAGTAATACACATTTGAACTGAATATAATATGACAAAAACCACACAATTTGCCCTTTGTATAGCAGAAATTTCACCAAGATGTTGGGGTGGCTTCCAAACTCAACAGACAGAGCGTTCAAGCTTTGAGTTACGTTTGTGGACAGCATGGTGGAAACTTAAAGGGAAAGATATCCTACTTAAAATACCATTTTCTAGGGTGAAATTTTGTGTAGAAACAATCTGAATAGCCACCATGATAGGCTTTCATGCAGTGAATGTATCAGAAGTACCGTTTAAAAATTATAGCAATTACGCGATTTTTGGGCATATAATTAGCTCATTTGGCCATCTTATTTTGCCCAAAAAAATAAATAAAAAACCAAATACTCCCGAAATCTAATCATTTCGAGAACCCTCCAGCCCGCTCCTTCCACCAAGTACATCATTATACGCTTACGAACTCCTGAAAACGGGTAACCAAAAGCCCTTGCGGGAAAATTTTCTTACTATGCAACTTAGATACTTAATCTAATTAGCATATTTTAACGCTCAAGCTAATCAAGTCGAGAACTTATCAACCCTCTTCTTTCCACCCCAAGTTACCACCATTGTAGCCCTTATACGGAACTCCCAGATAATCGTACACAAGCAGTAAACACGGACGTCATAGCAGACAGACAGCATGACATACAGACAGACAGCCAGACTTACGGACCGACGGACGGACAAACAACAGACAGACAGACAGACAGAAAAGTGATTACTAAAGTCTCTGCCGAACAAATTTCAGGGGAGAACAATGCATAATTATTAACTGAAAATTTTTCCCATAGCACTGTACCGGCATTTTCTAGCCGAAGTCCTCAACTATTTGAGCAAAAATCGGTTCCAAGAAAAAAAAAACTCTCGGACTCTCAGGGCTAAACACAAATAGAAACTTGTGTCTATATGGCAAGTTTAGACTTTGTTTTCGCCTTAAAGTTCCATGGAAACATGCTTTAAACATACTTTATAATACCACTAAAAAATGGTTTCATTCATCGTATGTATTGGTATCAATGTAAAATCTGCATGAAGCAGTAATTGAGAACCATATTATTTTGATAAAAATGGGCCTAATAATCATTTGTTTTTGGACAAGCTTTCAAAGGACATTCCCAAAAACGAAAGTGATTATCCGGCTGGCAGCGATGGACCCGGAAGTGACGCACGAGTAACAAATACGCGATACGCGTAACGCGTCATGATCGTCATCATGGAATGGACCGTGCGCGTGGTCCAGTTTTCTTAATACGTGCACAGTTGACTTCTCGCGGTCTATGCTTCGGTGACAGTTTGTAACATATGCAATGACTTATCATATGGCATAATTTTTCTTGATTTGGTGCCCCTAAAATTCCGATAATTGCTGTATTGTCGACGGGTGCACGCATCGGCGATCGTCACCACAAGGAAATCAGAACATAATAAGCTAGCATAATTTATTCAAGTTCCCAGACAAGAACCGACAAGATCTGGAGTGTGCGGTGAGGTTAGCCCACGTGTGAGCTTCGTTACAATTGTTACTGCTCTGACGTCATTACGGGGTCAAATCAAACTCCAGCATCTTGATACGTGTTCGCGAAAACAGAGAAAGCCCTGTCAGTTAGGGGAGTTTCCTTGAAATTTAACACTTTCTGATGTTCACTTTAAAATCTGTGTTGCGATATGATAGGATACTGTTGAGGTACTAAAATGTAGGAATTTAAAGAAAAATCTACCAGGAGCCGTGGTCCATGGACCTTTAAACTCAGTTTTGAGGGATTATTTTTTTTTGCGAAGGCCTTATTTTTTTTACAAACCTCGACGAAATGTTAGGGTAGGGGTAACATATTACTTACTGACTACTACGTTTTTTCAGTACATTCTACTTAGTCAAGTTTTATATCACTTATTTAGGCTTTGAAATACTGACCCAAAAAGACACAAGAATCTCACCATACCTCATACCATTGAGGAGTTATGATGGCTTTTTCAACAATCACAAAATTGGGCGAATTTGCAATTTTTTTCCCCAATCAATTGTCACCCTGACTGCCAACTTTCCAACCATGTTACAAAAATAAAGAAATATGATCCCATTTAATGATTTGAATAGTACAAATGCATCCCCTGAACATGTTTAGCATAAAGAATTAGTCCCTACTAGTAGTTTTCCATGTTCATACACTCACCGGAAATTAGCAATGTCAAATTTTTTGTCACCCCCCGAAAACTGCTATTAATGCTACAATTGGCCAAAAAACTGAATTTTTTCTCAAAATCAGTGAAAAATAATGGTTTAAGTGCCAAAATCTGAACATATATGACATTTTCCCTAAGAAACATTTAAAAAAGGGATTAGCAGCAATAATTCCGAGAGAATCGAAAAATTGGAAATACATATTTTTTAACTTTTAAATCAGTGTACACTTCCATATAAACTGCTTTAATTTAGAAATAATACCACCAAAAGTGAAAACAATGAGGAACATTTGTCATACCGACGTCTCCTGCAAATAGACGTACAGCGATGGCATCTCAACATCTACACAAAAAGCCGATTGTGGTTGTACACACCAGTACAGAATAAACAGAGATCGATAATATTGTGTTTGAGGTCAACCCATATTGATCATGGTGCACAATATCACGGTTAGAATCTGGGATATTCACCGGGAAAGGTTCTTTTGATCTACAAGTCGGAATTTTGAATACCACTTATAGAAATTACAGAATCGGATAAAAAGTTCTGCCTTGTCTTAATCACAGATTTCAAGCGCAACCACTTGCAGGTTTATGTTTTCGCACTATCCATGCCAGTACTAAAAATACAAAAATTGGAATTTTGATGATTTTTGTCGATGCTAATCCCTTTATAGTCAATCAAGAATTTTGACTGTTTTCATTTTTCACCCCTAAATATTTTTTTTTCAACAACCCGTGTCCTGCAAACGCAATCAAAGTTTGAATGCTGTCATCAGTGGTTGCTCGCCAGTTCAGGCTGGTTCTTTCTGGTTGTCGAAAGGTTGTATTGTACAGAATGACACAAGGTTCACCTGCCATAAACCGCCATCACCACCAGTTGAGTTTTGAGCCACCCCCATAAATTCGTCCGACATCTAAGGAAATTAATGTCATATATGATGTGACACAATAAAATACCGCGGTTAAAAACATATAGTGCATTTTTGATACCTCGCTCAAGGTATTATTTCTAAAATCCTCTTCATCATTCTTCAGTTTTGGGCTACTGGATCTTACGCATTTGCATCAAGTCAAACCAAAGATTTGCTTTATAAATAAACAATCCAGAAAGAGCTTGCATAAAGTAAGTTTGATGATATATCACTTTCAGTTTTTTATACACCAATGTCTCCATCCCAATGGTAACCAAGGCATTGTGCCACTGCCTTGTAGGGGCTCATGCAGCAAATCAGTGATAACATACCAGAACAGATTTATAGCAGGCAGCAGCAGCAGCCTGAAATTTTTTCAAAGTGGGGGTCGGGCTCCTGCACTTACAAAAGCGGAGGGCCATTGGTCACCTGGACTCCCCAGTTCTGCCACGGCTGATTTATGAAGAGGTTTAAAAAACCAGAGTAACTGTTTTTGAAAAGCTGGATAGAAACCATATTTGAGAAAGTCTCAGGCCAACAGGGGGATCAACCCGGCCCTTACTGTTGTAAGGCAAAGGCTTTGGCCTGTGAATGCCACTTCACCACTCGGCCACTCCCAAGCTTTAATAGTCTCAATTTCACCTTCAGACTTGTGAGATATACATCTATCTAACTGTTGCCTGAAATGGTTTCATCCCAGTGCAATCACAATACAAGAGGGAGATCCTATCGAATGATAAGACAAACTCCAGATGCGCTAAGAGCAAATTAGAATTGCTTGTTCTCTTTCCAGCCTTTGGATCTACACTTCGATGGAACAAATTTGAACAAGAGTACGCCGCTGTATTCTTGTTACGATTCCCCTCGCTTACACATCGTTACAAACAACACTCAACTAACCTTTCCTAACATTCTTTCACAAACCAACTTCTATCACTGTTCCTTGCAGTCTCCTTTCCATCTTCAGTGATTCACATCATTCAATTACTGTCACTATCTTGATCATCAAAGAAATCGTCATCATCGTCATCATCTGCTTTGAAGGCTGCACCAGCACTTTCATTGACCTCAGGTAAGAGTTTTGAGAGATATTTGTACACATTGGCGTTCCTCTGTAACCAGATAAAAGGAATAGCGTATGAGTGCCTGACAGATTTTATTTAACTATTATGAAAAAGAATGGATTTAAATATATATTTTAGAGTAACTAAATCGACACATAAGACCCCTTAACAACTTTCCCTGGACCCTTGCTGGGCAAATTCATGGGCCTCACACACAGGGACGTCAGGGAGAACGATTGGCAATTAATGACCTCCCATCGGCAACATGTGGGAGATGAGCTTATATCGGATTGCAGTTTCACTGAAATCCCTCAAGGGCGAAACAATCTGGCTAGAAAACTAGGGCCGGTTGCGGCCAGAATTGCTATGTCCTCGCTAGTTTTGAGTAATGGTTCAACTTGACTGGCTAAAACAATAAAACCGCCGAAGCAGATCTGGGCTAGAAGTAGCCTAAAGCCTGGGAAAGAGTTAGGTAAATGCATAGTGTCTTGCCACTGAGGGGCAAGCCGCTTGGTGTAAGCCCCGCTTGCAGGATTGAGCTATTTATAGTCAGCCGGGCTATCCGCTTTGGACTAACGTCAGGCGGCACCGCTCCTGAGTTGACTTCAAGTCAACTCAATGCGATTTGCTGCAATGACCTCGAGTCTTCACTTATTGGTTTTGATTAAAAAATGGTTGACACACTTTACTGCATTCGCAGTGCCCTCGTTTTCAATAGGCATTGGGGCCAGACTTTTCTGTATAATTGATGTTTTAGTGGTTTGCTAACCAATTTAATTATATGAGCTAGTATTCTCAGAGGGTGTCTAATTTTAGACCTTGGTTTAAATCAGGCTTAGTTCTTCAATGGATTGACCATTTCACCTTTCAACATACATTAAAGTGTAAACTAACGGTGAGAAAATTCCTCCCAGATGGGCTGGACGGTGCATCTATGAGGAATTTTCACACCCATTCCATTCACGCTGCATTATGTATAATGTGTACAAGCACATTACCTATATGATTACTCGTGTAATGTTTTTTGCCCCTCCTATGTTACCCTGGCGCCGCCCCTGTCTAAAGTTAGACCTTCCCTTTGAGAATAACCATCCATGACTGTTTTCAGTTGATTGAAATCACCCTGAGCCCAAACCCCATCTGTCTGTATACACCAAATATTGACTAATTCACTTTAAAATTGGCTTTCTGGGGAAGACGCTATTTGCCACGCCACAGCCCTTTAACACATGGGATATCCCTAAAGCAGCACCTGTGCAATAGCATTCATGCAAATGATTGATCTCAATAAATCTATGCACAGAACAAAGTGGCTGAAAGCTTTTGCTTGGAGATGACAATACACAGAGCCACAGTCACTTTTTATAATGAAATGTTGTGCAATGAAATATGGTTAACCAGAATACCACTGGGACCTGAGAGGGAGTGTCCATGGACCTTTTAAAACCCTCATTTTTTTGAGGGAATTATGTTTTTTGCAAGGCCTTTATTTTTTTTCACACACACCCCCGCAATGTTAGGGGTAGGGGTAACATATTACTACTTTTTTCAGCACATTCAACTTAGTCAACAGATTTATATCACTAATTTTATCTTTTAAAATACTGAACAAAAGACACAGAATATCCACCATAAAAGCTCATACCATTGCGGAGTTATGGCTTTTTCATCACCAAATTGGGCGAAAATGTGCATTTTTTCCCAATCACTTGTCACCCTGACTGCCAACTTTCTAACCCTGTTACAAAAATAAAGAAATAATCCCATTTAATGATTTTTATATTACAATGCACCCTGTAAATAATAGCATAAATAATGTAGTCCCTACTAGTGTTTTCATTTTCATACCCTCATCCGGAAATTACAATGCAATTTTTGTCACCCGAAAACTGCTATTATTGGCTAAAAAATTTGGCCCAAAAACTGAATTTTTCTCCAAAATCAGTGAAACAATATGGGTTTAAGTGCCAAAAATCTGAAAATATCTGAGACGATTTTTCCCCCTAAAAACATTTAAATGGATTAGCAGAATAATTCGAGAGAACGAAAAATGGTGGAAATACCTATTTTTAACTTTTTAAATCAGTGTACAATTCCATATAAAACTGCTTAATTTTTCGAAAATACCACAAATAGTGAAAAAAAATGGGAAAAGTAAATTTGTCATACAACCGTCTCCTGCAAATAGACGTACAGCGATGTGCATCTCAACATCTACACAAAAAGCCGATTGTGGTTTAGCACCAGTACAGACTAAATCAGAGATCAATAATATTTGTGTTTTGAGGTCAACCATATTGATGCATGGTGGAACAATATCACGGTTAGAATCTTTGGGATTTCCCACCGGGAAAGGTTCTTTTGAATTTGATCTCAAGTCGGAATTTTGATCACGCACGTATAGAAATGACAGAATCGGATAAAAGTACTACTGCTTGTCTTTAATACCCAGATTTCAAGCCAACCACCTGCAGGTTTATGTTCGCATATCTAATGCCATACTAAAATACAAACAATATGAATTTTGATGATTTTTCGTGCATATCCCTTGTATATTAATCAAGATTTTTGACTGTTTTTTCAACACCCTAAAATATTGTTTTCACACACCCTGTCTGCTAAACGCAAGTCAAAGTTTTTTTGAATGCTGTCATCAGTGGTTGCTCGCTCAGTTCGGTCTGGTTCTTTC
Organism: Ophioderma brevispina; assembly: GCA_023653785.1. Classification (NCBI taxonomy): domain Eukaryota; kingdom Metazoa; phylum Echinodermata; class Ophiuroidea; order Amphilepidida; family Ophiodermatidae; genus Ophioderma; species Ophioderma brevispina. The sequence continues at coordinate 13,462 of JAMKCH010000464.1, read as the reverse complement.
TGGTTGGAAACGGTTTGTATTGTTTGTAAGAATGACACAAGGTTCACCTGCCATAAACCGCCAGTCACCCACCAGTTTAGTTTTGAGCCACCCCATAAATGCGTCCACATCTAAGGAATTATGTCATATATGATGTGACACAATAACAATACCGCAGGTAAAATAGATTGCCTTTTTAATACACTCGATCAAGGTATTTATTCCTAAAATCTCTCGCTTCAGTTTGGGCTACATGGATCGAAGCATTTGCGCAGTCAAAAAGAATTTTGCTTTATAAATGAACAATCCAGAAGAGCCTTGCATATAAATAATTTGATGATACAATCGAATTTCAGTTTTTTATTACACAACACATTTCATCCCATGGGGGTAACCAAGGCATTGTGCCCAACTGCGGGTAGGGCTCATGCAGCAAATCATTGATAATCATACCAGAACAGATTTATAGCAGGGCATGCACACAGCAGAAATTTTTTCAAAGTGCATGGGGAGGCCCTCCACTTACAAAAGCGAGGGCCCATTGGTCAGCCTGACTCGCCCAGTTCGCGGACGGCTGATTTATAGAAAAGGTTTAATAACCATAGTACCTGTTGAAAAGCCGGATCCAAAAACGCAGATTTGAGCAAAGTCTCAAGGCAACAGGGGGATCAAACCCGGCCCTTACTGGTGGAAGGCAAAGGCATTTGCCTGTGAATGCCACTTCACCAACTTCGCAACTCCCAAAATTCTTGAATAGTCCAAATTCTCAACCTTCATCTTGTTAATATCACATCTAACTGTTGATCTGCAAGTGTTGCCATCCCAGTGCAATTCACAAATTACAAGAGGTAGATCCTATGAATTATTAAAGACAAACAATCCAGATGGCGCAAGAGCAAATTAGAATTGCTTTTGTCTCTTTTCCAGCCTTTGGATTCCGAAACTCGATGAACCAACTTGAACAAGAGTACGCCGCTGTATTTCCTTGTTACGATTCCTCGCTTACAATCGTTACACTCAACTATAACCTTCCTAAACATTCTTTCACAAACCCAACTTCTATCACTTCCTTGCAGTCTCCTTTCCATCTTAGTGATTCCACATCAGGTTCAATTACTGTCACTATCTTGATCATCAAAGAAATCGTCATCATCGTCATCATCTTGCCTTTGAAGGCTTCACCACTTCATTTACCTTCAGGTAGAGTTTGTTTGAGAGAATATGTGTACACATTGGCGTTTCCTCTGTACACAGAGTAAAAGGGAATATCGTATGAGGCCTGACAGATTTTTAATTTAACTGATTATGAAAAGAATGGATTTAATATATTTTTGTACTTGCATCATAATAACCCTTAACACTTTCCCTGGACCCTTGCTTGGTCACTTCATGGGCCTCACACACCAGGACTTTAGGGATAAAGATTTGGCAATTCATGACCTCCCATTCGCAACATGTGGGCCGATGAGCTTATTCGATTGCAGTTTTTCATAAAACGGCTTCAAGTCGAACCTCTGGCTAGAAAACTAGGGCAGGTTGCGGCCAAATTGCTATGTCTCGCTAGTTTTGAGTATGGTTCAACTGACTGCGCTAAAATAAACAATAAAACCCGCCGAAGCAGATCTGGGCTAGAGTAGCCTAAAGTCCGGGGAAAGAGTTAAGGTAAATGCCTAGTGTCCCTTGTCCACTGATGGGCAGCCGCCCTTTGTGTACAACACCGCTTGCAGATTGAGCTATTATAAGTCAAAAGCCGGGCTATCCGCTGAACTACTGTCATGAGCGGCAACCGCTCCTGCGTGACTTCAAAGAAGTCAACTCAATGCTATTTGCTGCAATGACCTCGGTGCTTTCAATTATTGTGTGATTAAAAACTGTTTGACAAACACTCTACAGTGCATTCTGCGTGCCCATCCTGTTTCAATCAATAGCATTGGGCAGACTTTCTGTAAATTTGATGTTTTAGTTGGTTTGCTAACCAATTTATTATGAGCTATATTCTCCGAGGTGGGTGTCTAATTTAGACCTTGGTTTAAATCAAGGCCTTAGTTCTTCATGGATGGACCCTTTCCCTTTCCACATACTATTAAAGTTAAACATAACGGTTGAGAAAATTCTCATGGATGAGCTGGACGGTCCATCCACGAGGATTTTCACACCCCTTCCAGTCACACTACACATTATGATAATTTGGTACAAGCACATTCCTATATGAGTTTAATCGTGTAATGTTTTCCCCCCTATGATTAAAACCCTTGTCCCGCCCCGGGTCTACAGTTAGACTCCCTTGAGAAATCCCATCCATGAAGTTTTAGTTTGATTGAATCACCCTAATCCCAAAACCCCATCTGTCTGTAGACACCACAATATTGACTAATTCCTGTAAATTGGGCCTTACTGGGGAAGACGCTATTTGCCAAGCCACAGCCCTTTAACAAATGGGAATATCCTAAAGTAAAGCAGCACCTGTTCAATAGCATTCATGGCAAATGAGAGATCTAAGAATCTGATGCACAAGAAAAAGTGGCTGAAACTATTTCTTTGGAGATGACAATACCACAGAGCCCATCCTTTTAATAATGAAAATGTGTGGCAATGAAATAATGGTTAAACAGAAATACCACCTTGGGACCTGAGAGGGAGTGTCCAATAAAATGAGTTACACCTTGTCATACATTCAGAACTAAAGTAATGTATAAGTAATACCTTAAACAATGGCGATTCTCGAACCACTATGTACCTGCTTTTAAGGTCCTCTTTTCCTTCACTCTTTGCATGACCTATATGAGTTTTGAACTTAAAATGTGACTTTAACCCTACCCTGACACGCAAGCCTTTATGGTGTACATATGACCTGAGTTTGGTGGGCAATTGGCGTTAAAGTTTCCACTGCAGAAGCAATTTGAAAAAGGGTCAACCGAAACTTAACACATTTACATACACAACGGATGGCCATCGACTTTGGGATGTGCTTCCCTGCACTTGTGCAGACAATACAAAAAATAGGTAAAGCGGTCCCAATAGTTGTCTGAATTATGTAGTCAAAGACCCAAATGACTCTGAATGACCTTTGACCAAGGCTTGAAATAACGCAGGGGCGAGGGGCAAATTTACCCCTACTAAAAGGAAAAATTGGGGGCCCCTGGTTTCTGAAACAAAACTTTGTACATTTGTATTGACCAGGGCAATAGAATGTTAAAAAACACAAAAAATAATTGCTCCTGGATCTGAAACCTTATTTCAAGCCCTGCCTTTACCCACTATTACCCCACCTAGACCCTTATATAATGTTATAAGCATATCAAATTGAACTTCATCACTGCACTAAAATGCGAGACAGAAAACATTTTAACCAGTGTATACTACATGCCCAGAGTACAACCCTAGTACCCCTGACCTCAGTCTCGTACCCACATAAGACCCGGCTCAATTATAGCATACCTAGAATAAACTTGATCCATCCCTGCCAAAAAAAGCTAGACAACTTTAATCAATGTGCATACCACAAGTTGGACACCACACAGACTAGACTGACATCGCTGAACATATGCACAAACATGTTGACCTAAGGTCTTTCCTATCGGATGACCTAAATGGCCTTGAAATTTTCAAGGTTCCCTTTGCCTTTACCTTGTTTTTTTCCATTGCTTTCAGTAGCGCAGCCAGTTTGTTTGTCTATTGACTTCAACAGGGACGTCTGACATGACGTAATTGTACCTGTTTATAGGAATTACAAATTTTATTTTCAAAAATCCCAATTTCAAATTTCAAAAAACAAAAAAACACGCGTTTTTAACCTAATTTTAAACAATTTTGAGATTTTGGCTCCAACATAATCTGTAACCCCAAGAAGCTTAAAACCCAAAGTCCTACTTCCTGTTGCATCACACAAATCCAAAAATAGCACTTTATTACCATATCTCAATGGAGCACACTTTGTGGCCTGAGCTCTGAGCACTGTGCAAAGGTAAGGCCCTCTTTTTTCAACCCTTGTTTTGATGTTTTACAATAAGAAAGGTAGTTAGCCACCTAAAATGCTTATATTCAAAAGTTCCAGTCAATTGTATTTGTTTTTTATTATTAAGTATTTGCAGTAATGTGCACCACCAACACCAACCCATGGTCTCCAGGAGCAGGTCGCCCTCACTAAGCTCTAATGGCAGCTATTATTTTTTCTTATCTTTTTTTGGACTTGGATTTTTTCCCTTAACCTTAAAAAATAATGAAAATTTTATCTAGATTTTAAGAGAGGCAGTAGCAAGATTCGATCCTTATACCACGTATCATGAGGTCAGCTCCTAACCACAAGACCAGCGAGGATTGTGTGCAGATGTTGCAATCCTAATCTTGATAACATTTACTGTATAATCACTACTGCTATTGTGGTCAGCACTCAATTTAATGAATAGCTCCTCTCTGGAACGGTTGCCACAATCTATGCTCCAGGAATGAGTGGTGGTCAAAATCTCACACTGCTGCATATGTATAGTTTAACTAGTCCATAACAAACGTATTAAGCTACAGCAGTTAATATACTTGGTTGGTATCCCAATCAGGTCTGTTCAGAGTACGAGTCACCATCCATGCAAGTTAACCCGTTCCTGGACCCGTTCTAGGCAAATTCTTGGGCCTCATCACCGCAATTACTGACCATCGCCCGTCGGCAAAGGTGTGGGCACATGAGCTGATAATCGGGTTGCAGTTTTCTTTGTAAAACGGCCTCGAGGCAATGACACTCTGGCTACAATCTAGAGCAGGCTGCGGCCAGATTGCTATGTCTAGCTATCTTACAGCAATGGTTCACTTCACTAGCTCTAAAACATGGAACTACTGCTGAGCAAGCTGGGCGTCTATTAGCCCAAAGTCCAGGGAACATGTTAATTTGATGGAGACTGTATGAAATACTTTGTTTTTAATATAACCATATTTGGTACTTTTTTTCCTTTTTTTCCCTTCATTAAAATGAAAGACATTGTAATACACTTGTTCAGTTAATAATTCTACTTTTTTTATTCCTCAGCTGCTTATCCCTTTCAGAACCAACAAGAACCAGGGGACATACATTTAGTAATAACAATGAAAATATCCCCCCCCCCCCCAATTTTTGACTCATACTACTCACCTCCTATATGAAGGTTTTCATTTCACCAACATCACAATTCGCTATCTTATTTGATGATGCTAAAGATGTCCATAATATTTTGTTTTGACATGACGACTCACTCTCAATGAGAAACACAAATTGGTAGTGTGAGGTTTAAGTATTCACTGAAAGAAAACAGAAACATAATGGGTCGATTGAAGCAGTCAATACTGTAAATCATTTTTAGAATGCAATTTAAGGTAATTCTTTTTATCTCCGGCCTATTAGCTAACTTTTTTTTTCGGAGCAAACATCTATTATTTTTTCACTGTCCCTTGTTCTTGTCATTTTGTTTGGTTAGGTACATTTCCTTTTATTTGTTCGTCACCTGTAACGTTTAAAGTTAGGTGGTTACCTTTTCTGGTTTATTGGCCTTCCGGTCCACCTCCTCTGCATAATCATTTGTTTTGTTGCGTTTTGTATATTTAATGATTTAATGGAAAAATAAAATTATCTTGAATCTTTAATCTGAAAAATTAATATCAACCAATAGTCAGCATGACCCTGTGAACATAATAACAGGACCAAGGTTATCAACCTCTTTTTTTTTAACATTTCTAGTTTTTTTGTTAACCTTTCTTAAAGCAACCAATTACATTTTGTACCCACAGTTGTCTGTACAGATACAGTGGCCTGCAGCAAAGGGGGCCTTTAAAAACACCCCCTTGGGCAACAACCACCTACATGTATGATACAAGCTTTTCTGATGGCTCATTACAGGACCCAACATGATATGGCCTTATGAGTAAACAATCAAAATGTGTTTTCTTTGTTCTCATGTCAATCATGCCATCATTCTTACAGTAACTCAAAGCAACCATCAAACTATTGCTTTAATGCCGAAACATAGGAAGGTATGACCAGGGGCTTCACTCTTCATGCTGCCCTGTTCAGTAAGTGGAAAAGAAGTTAGTAAGGGAAAGCCTGCCACTCAGGTGATTTGTCAGTCACCTCCGAGAAAATCTCTCATTTTGGTGTAACAATATGTCCTCTTTCTGCACTACCCAGTGTAATAAACTTATGAACTTGTGCAAATTGTTAAAGAACTTCAGTGATTTGAAATATTGAAATTGCAGGAATCGCTTCAAATGAAGGATAAGGTCTGTATAATCCTCAGTAGTTACCTTTTCAGCTGTATAATTGACAGAAAAGAAAACGGCAGTGTTTCCATATGATACGATTTCTCCATTCAATTAAACAATGTTGTAGTAAGTTTCCGTTTGGACAGTAATGACTAAATCTCTATTCTGTCCTTATTTAGGTTGCTTCTGGTCTTACATTTTGGCCTGGTATGTTAGGATAGCTGTACTTTTCTTACATACATATGCAAATATCGATTTTTGATGATTTTTTTCGATATGCTGATTTAGCAAATCACTGATAGTGTCTTTATGGATGGTGATGGTGGCACAAAAAAATTTGTGCCAATCCCCTCACCCCCTTCATAATTCTCGGATGGGTGAAAGACATTGGTGTTGTCACTGTTATGACTTGACCCCCAGGGCCTTGAAGGTCCGCTTTGCCATGGTTAATGTCCGCTTTGAAGATGTTTAAAATTTTTTGGCGCGTGTTATTGTCTTGATTGTGGTTACCAGACTATTTGGTCAATAAGTGGTTTGCACGCATTACTAATATAATTTAGTGTTTGTTACGCCGATGATGTTTCAGTGTGTGTAACCCCGCCCCTTCAGATTTTGGATGCGACGGTAAAAAAAAATTTGGGGGCAACCAAAAAAAAAAATTGTTTCTTGAACACAAGTCCACTTCTGTCCTGGCAAATCCGCACACCCCCCAAATAAATTCCTGCTACGGGCCTGCTTGACCCCCTGTTCTGAAATACTGTGCAGTCCCCATTGAAGAGACAGGATTAAGGTCAAAAGGCTGAACTTTTTTTTGCAAATGATTACTTTTGAAATTCAAGTGAAAAAATAAAACATGCTACAAAAAAGGTAGCTTTGGAAATCAATGAATACAAATCTAAATATTGATCCATAAAATCAAAACATCCCACTTTAGTCATTTTAACCCTCCCCTATTTGTAGAATTAATAGTTTTGACAATGAATATGCGAACACTAATAATCTTTCTAAAGCCATCAGCTTTAATTTCTTTGTATGCCAAATAAATCTGCCTGTACTGACAACTTGCAATCTTTTCATTAAACTGAAATTTGTAAAAGTCTGAAATATACAGTGTATCAAGTTCTGCATTTCTCTTTAACCTCTGCTAGAATAGAAAAAATATATAATTTTATAATTTACCCTCCATTCAGTGATGTAGTGGAAGGTATATGCCTACATATAAAATATTACAGCAATGTTTTGCCTATCGCCTAGTCGTTTATACCACAGAGCCTGTGCGTGGATTACCCCTAAGCCACTGTTTGTTTTTCGCTTGATGTTTTTGAATTGAACTTTCAAATCAGCGTAAAGGTATAACACAAAACAAAAATTGAGTGTGCGCAAAAAATTATAACCACTCGTGTGAGTTTGGCGAGAATCAACTTACCCTTGAAATACAACATTTAATACATGTATTCAATGGGAAATTGCTTCTCTTAACTCATACATAAGTTGGAAGCGGTACAAACAGAAGTGCCCGCTTTGTAATGGGGGGATTATGTAAGGTATAGTAGCGTAACAGCAATGAAGGAAGAACTTGGATGGGAGACGTTAAGAACTCAGACGGAAAATTGACAAGAATAAACATTTCATGAAGCACTCCTGGGTCGCCTCCGCCATAACCGTTACGAAAGAGCTTGGCGCCCCGGTCTAAACGATCTGCTGACATAGTCAATTTACTCAGATCACAACAAATAAAAACTGCTAAAGTCCTCATTTATACCAAGGACATTGGTAGACTGGAACTGGCACGTACCATTACATCACCAACATAGAAGATAAGCAGAATCAAAATGGAAGCTAAGAACACATAACTACAAGCCAGAACTACCGAAAAACAACCAAGGTCGCCATTGAAAGTGCACCATCCCTACCCTTTTGCCCCCTTTTAGGGGTGTTGGGTAGCAATCAGACCAGAACCCAGAAGCCGCTTGGTGTACGCCGCTTCCAGGATGAGCATGATAGTCAAGCCGGGCTATCCGCTTGGAACAACGTCATAGCGCACCCGGGCTCCAGAGTTGACTTCAATCACTCAAATGCGATTTGCGGCATTTGACCTCGAGTCTTTCAATTATTGGGGGTTTGATAAAAAATACATCGGTCCCGGACCGCTTGTGTCGCCTGCCGTCGCGTTAGTGAATTATAGGCCTACTTGACCTTTGACCTTGATATGTTGACCTTCAACCTCATCAACAAATGAGAGATGCCAAGGTGCACCTATGATTCAAGTTTGGTCCAATTGAACTTCAACTTTTCAAATGAGGTCAATTTGTACATTTCAGCCATTTTTACAACTGACCTCACATGGCCTTTGACCTTGGTATGTGGACCTTGGACCTTGTATGGGACCTTTGACCGCATCAACAAATGAGGATCCCATGTGTGCACACCTATGATTCAAGTTTGGTTCCAATTGAACCGTCAAACTTTTCATATGAGGGAGGTCAATTTTACATTTTTCATGCCTATTTTTAACAACTTGACTTCACATGACCTTCGACTTGGCATGTGGACCTTTGACTTTGACCTCATCAACAGTGGGGAATTCCCTGTTGCACCGTGCCCCAAGTTTTGGTTGACAACTCCATCAAAGTATGTGGATATGACAATGCAAATGTTTAACCCTTTTTCACAACAGACCTCAACACAGACATCAATCAACAACAGACAACAACAACACAGTGTACACAGTGATCTCTCCATTGTCTTCCTGCTTAGGGCCAGGCGAACAAAAATGGTTGGACACACTTTACAGTGCATTCTGCAGTGCACATCTGTTGTCCAATAGCATGGGGGGGCCAAGAACTTTTCCTGTATATTGATGTTTTAGGTGGTTTTGCTAACCAAATTTAATATATGAGGTGATTTCACAGAGGGTGTCTATTTTATCCCTTGGTTTAATCAGCTTAGTTCTTCATGGTTGACCATTTCCCCCTTTCAACAAACATACTATTAAAGTTACCGGTGAGAAAATTCCTCAGGGATGAGGCTGGACGGTCCATCCACGAGGAAGTTTCACACCCATTTCATCCACTACAACATTATGTATATGTGTACAGCAATAACCTATATGAGTTAAGTCGTGTAATGGTTTGCCCCTCCTATGATTTTATACCCTGGCGCCGCCACCCCCCTGGTCTAACGTTAGACCCCTTTGGAATACCAGCCATGAAGTTTTTAAGTTGATTGAATCCCCTGATCCCAAAACCCCACCTGGTCTGTAGACAACAAAATATTGACTAATTCCTGTAAAATTGGCTTCTGGGGAAGACGCTATTGCCAAGCCACAGCCTTGGACAAACGAATATCCTAAAGCAGCCCTGTGCTAGCATTCATGCAACATGCAGTGGATCTCAAGATCTGTTCACAAGAAAAAATGCTGAAAACTATTGCTTGGAGATGACAATACCACAGAGCCACAGTCACTTTTTATAAGGAAAATGTGTGGCAATGAATAAATGGTTAAACAGAAATACCACCTTGGGACCTGAGAGGGCGTGTCCCAATAAAATGAGTTACCTTTTCATACATTCAGCTACTAAAGTAATTATAGTAATACTTAAAACAAGGCGATTCTCGAACCACTATGTTACCTGCTTTTTGAGGTCACTTTTCCTTCACTCTTGCATTGGACCCTCTAATGATCTTTTAACTTAAAATGTGACCTTTAACCCTACATGACACACAGCCTTTATGGTGTACATATGACCTGAGTTTGGTGGCAATTGAGTTAAGGCCATGAAGAAGCATTTGAAAAAGGTCACCCGAAACTTTAACACATGTAATACACAAGGATGGCCATACAGACTTGGATGTGCTCTCCCGCATGTGCCAGCATAAAAAAAATAGGTACGCGGTCCAATAGGTTGTCTTTGATTATGTAGTCAAAGACCAAAGGACTCTGAATGACCTTTGACCAAGGCGTGAAAATAAGCAGGGGCCAGCGGGAGAGGGAGGCATTTACCCCTGCCAAAAGGCAAATGCCCCGGTTATTGAAAAAAAAAAACGTTGTACATTTGTATAGACCGGGGCAATAAAATGTTAAAACACAAAAAATTGTTCCTGGATCTGAAATCCTTATTTCAGCCATGCTTTGACCTATCTTGACCCCACAAGACCCCTTATCTAAAATGGATAGGCCAGATCAAATATGAACTTCATCACTGCACTAAAATGTAGACAACATTTTCACCAAGGGTATACTACTGCACAATATAAACCCTAAGGTGGACCCCTGCCTCATTATTACCCCACATAAGACCCCGTCTCCAATGTTACCTAAGCTAAGTCATACTCGAAAAACTTGATCATACACGCACAAAAAAGCTAGACACACATTTTAACCAAATGTGATACCAAAGTTGACACACACCGACGTTGAACATCAGACATATACACAAAGATGTTGCCATAAGGTCTTTCCTATCGGATGACCTAAATGCTTGCAATCTGCAAGTTCCTTTGCTTGACCTTGTGTTTACATGCTTCAGTAGCCACAGCCAGTTGTTGTCTATTGTTGTTACTTCAACAGGGACTTCTGACATGAACGGAATCAGTACTTGTTATAGGAATACAGAATTTTTATTTAAAAGCCCAATGTAAATTTTACATGGGTTGACAAATAAGGCTAACTCACCTTTTTGACCATTTGAATTTTGGCCTCCACCTAATTTGTAACACCCAATGAATCTTACACCACCACAGTCTACTTCTGTTGCATACAAAAATCAACAATAGCACTTAGCATATCTCAAGGGAGCACAATTATGGTGCCTGAGCTCTGAGCACTGGTTCAAGTTAGGCCCTCTGTTTTTCAACCTTGTTTGTGTTTTAATTAAAGGTAGTTGCATAAATGCTTAATTAAAAGTTCACATCAATTGTATTTGTTTTAATATTAAGTATTTGCATAATGTGCACAACACCACCCCTGCTCCAGAGCGGTTCGCCTCACTAGCTCTAAGGGCAGCTATTATTTTTTCTTATCCTTTTTTTGGCTGGATTTTTTTCCTCTAACCTGAAAAACACTAATGACAATTTTATATATTTCAAAAGAGGCCGTAGCAAGATTCGATCCTGAGACCACTGTTATCATGAGGGTCGCTACCTAACCACAGACCAGCGAGAATTGGTGTGCCAGATTGCAATTCTAATCTTTGATAACATTTACGGTATAATCACTACTGCTATTGTGGTCAGCACTCAATATAATGACGTAGGCTCCGCTCTGGACGGTTGCCACACCTATGCTCCATGAGCATGAGTGGTGGTCAAAATCTCACACTGCTGCATAATGTATAGTTTACTAGCTTCCATAACATACTGTATTAAGCTAACAGCAGTTATATACTGGTGTGTATCACAATCAGCTGTTCAAGTAAGTCACCATCAATCAAGTACCCTTTCTCTGGACCCTGCTAGGCAAATTCCTTGGGCCTCACACAGCAATTACTGACCTCCCTCGGCAACGTGTGGGCACACAAGCTGATATCGGGTTGCATTTCATTTGTAAAACGGCCCTCGCGAGGCAAGACACTCTGGCTTCCAATCAGAGCAGCTGCTGTCAGAAGTGCTATTCCTAGCTATCTTACAGCACATGGTTCCCTTCACTGCGCTAAAACACTGGCACTGCTGACGCAAATCCCTGAGGCTCTATTAGCCCAAGTCCGGAACATGTAATTTGCTGGAGACTGTCTGAAAACGTTGTTTTTAACCATTTGGTAATTTTTTTCTCCTTTTTTCCCTTTCATTAAAATGTAAAGAAATTGTATACACTTGTCTTTAATAAAATCTCTTTTTTATTCCTCAGCTGCTTATCCCTTTAAGAACCAACAAGAACCATGGACAAACGTTAGTAATACAATGAAAATATCCCCCCCCCCCATTGTTGAGGTATACTCCACCTCCTATATGAATGGTTTTCACCACAATCGACAATTTTGCTATCTTTTTGATGAATGCTAAAGATGTCCATAATATTTTGTTGACTTGACGACGTCACTCATGAGAAACCCATTTGTATGGGGTTTAAGTATTTCCACATGAAAGAAAACAGGAAACATAATGGTCCTTTATTGCAAGAAAATTAATCAACCCATATCACATTAACCTTTGAACATATACATGACCAAGGTTAACAAACCCTCTTTTTTTAACCATTCTATTTTTGTTAACCTTTCTTAAAGCACCAATACATTTTGTACCCACTATTTTCCTGAACAGAATACAGTGTCATGCACAAAGGGGGCCTTTAACCCCTTGGCACAACCACCTACAGTGTATGATTACAATTCTTTCTGATTGGCTCTTACAGGACATAACATGTGATGGCCTTATGATTAAACAATCAAATGTGTTTCGGGTATCTCAATGTAAATCATGCATCATTCTTACAGTAACCAAAGCAACCATCAAACTAGTGCTTTAATGCGAAACATAGGAAGGTATTGACCAGGGGCTTAACTCTCCTGCTGCCTGTCTAAGTGGAAAAGAAGTTAGTAAGGGGAAAAGCATAGCACACTCAGTGATTGTCAGTCACCTCCGAGAAAATCTCTCATTTTGGTGAACATAGTCCATTCTGCAGCTAGCCACAGTGTATAAACTTATGACCTTGCAATGTTAAAGACCACTATCAGTGATTTGAAAATATTGAATTTGCAGGAATCGCTTCAAAGTGAAGGATAAGTCGGTAGAATCCTCAAATTAGTGTACCTTTGTTTTTTTCAAGCTGTGATGATTGACAGAAAAAAAACGGCAGTGTTCCAAGATACGATTCTCCTTCAATTACAAGTTGTAGTAAGTGTCCTTTGGACAGTACATGACTAAAATCTCTGATTCTGTCCTATTAGGTTGTCTCTGTCTATCATTTGCAGGTATGTTAGGATAACTTACTTCTTACCTACATATGCAAATATCTGATTTTTTTGATGATTTTTTCGATAAGTGCTGATTTAGCAAATCACTGATAGTGTCTTTAATGGATGGTGAATGGTGGCACAGAAAAATTTGGCCAATCCCCTTCCCCCCTTCATAAGCTGTGCAGTGATGGTGAAAACAATTGGTGTTGTCCCTATGTTTGACTTGACCCAGGCCTTGAATGTCCGCTTTGCCATGTCTAAGGTCCTTTGAATGTTTAAATTTGGCGCGTGTTTTATTGTCAGGGTTGTGGTTACCCGACTATTATTGGTCATACACAGTGGTTTGGCACGCATTAACTAATATAATT